>CAJFCX010000001.1:0-199092 GCA_904066255.1 Eimeria sp. OTU-X | reverse complement strand
TATAGGCACACTGTTGTTCCAACAAACTACCAGATTGATACCTGGACGCTTCATCTTTGCGCGAACCGAAATCCAGAAAAAACAATAGCTTTACATCTACACCGCGCTAGATGTCCCGCTGTGTTCTGGTCAGCAGCACGTCTGTATCGCACCCTCTGAACAAAGCAGCACCTGTAAAACATTTGGCTTGTGCGATGGTTTGTGCGATACGGGAATGACCCGACGAAGATTCCAGTGTTCGGGCTCAGTGTTCTGGCTGCTAATGTATCCGCAATTTAACAGAAAATATTGGGGTTTCTCTTATCCGTCATTCAGCTACGCTGTGTGGTCGTAGCTAGCTCGTACTCCCTGTATCACCGTTATTTCATCCCAGCAAGGTCGAAGAGTAATTAATCCCTATACCCTCACAGCATAGTCGCTGGGGTGAAGAAATGATTAAGAAAGAGTGATTGCGCATGGCTAGTGCAAGTTTCGCTACCAATATACGAGAGTTAGATAGGCCACCAACCACGGGTGGAAAAACAGCGTAGTGCTCTACGAGCTGGTTTAGTTTTGCATGACCCTCATGGCGCTTATCTAGATATGTGCCGCACCTTCCACAGAGCGCGTCGATCAATACACGAGATGGGAGCACCCACCGCCTGTTCAGTCGAACAGTGCAGCTCCTCTCACATGTGGTGGTTACTTTACACTGAGACAGTTACATCACAACGGTTGCCGCACACCTCCGCCTAGAGGCCTATGCCAGCAGTCCACAGCACGGCTAATCAACTAGTGAAACATTCAGGCCCCCAAATGTCGTACTTCCTGTGAAGCGCATTAGGTATCCCGGTGCCGTTTAGAGCAGATCCAGTCCTATGTGCATGCAGCCTCAGCTTTGTAACATCTTATCGTGTACTGGACTTGCGCCCTCACGTCAAAATGATATGCCTCCTAAGGAGATTTCTCGTGGATTTACCCGCCGTATAAGTTTTTTCTGGATTAGCCGCAAAACGTTTGGGGTCTTTTCGAAAGCGTCATGGCTCGGCCGGCCACCTGGGTTGGCATTCCGTTGACTTAGAACGGGCGCCGTTGCGTACTATCTGGTGCGACGGGCCTCGAGGCTTTCCCAGCGATTTTGGATTCTTCGTGGCACAATTAGGCATGCAACAACAGCAACAACACGGGTAGGCACACGTAACGTCTCAAACGATTATCGTATGCATGGAACATTTAGGGATGTGTATTTCCCCGTGAAGCTGCATATCACTTCAGGCATTGCACACACTCCACTGCCACACGTACACCAGACATGAACTGTTTTGCAATCCCTGAATGTTACCTTTGCCTATAGACAAATTAAGACTCACCTCCTACACGTTTGATTGTTGTTAGGCTAGATGCATTGCCACATCGAGCAGCACGTTGGCTCCACACGTTGGCTTCACCCTCATTCAAACTTGAGCATGCACAATCCTTGTACGCGCCACTATGCCACAAATGGCATGCTAAGGGTTGGTGCATGCTTAGAGTTGGTGTTAGCGCAGAGTTCGGTGCATGCCATGCGATGACAATCTTGCAGGCGGCAATTCCCACAGGGCATGTACACATTTCGAACGCACCTTCTATATAAAGGCATTGTATTTGCATTAGTCGGTATTCAGATTTTAAGGAAGTGCCGAAAAGTCAGATATCCACTAGAACCTAGCTGACGCCTTGACGGAAGGATTCTGAGCCTGGAGAACCTACCACCTGGGGAGTCACATTCGTAGAAAATAGTGTCGATCGATTCCAACCGAATCTCATCTGTTAGCGAAATGTGCGCCAATAAAGACAAACCATCCGAGGTGACACCCGAACAGGTCCACAGGATGGTATCAGAAAATGTTTCACAGAAAACGTTTGACTACTAAACTCACACTGGTGAAATAGTGAGCGAATAGTGAAGGCCACAATCTGCGTTTTGTGTTGACTTAGAGAGGGCTCTACATACTGTCTGTGAATAACGCGAGTCACTAATATTATGCTGAATTGTCAAAACCCTTTTCACTCCACCTAATGGAACTGAGGCGGCGGATGATATGCCCGTCTCTAAGACTCGGCCGCTGTTGCCTCCACTGTGCTCATGACTGGAAGATGCAGCAATAGGAATTTGTCTGGTAGGTTGCAAAAAGACAACCATCTTCAGGCAATCAAAGCTTCCGTACGTTCTACGATTTCACGCATCGTATGGCCAATCAATAAGATGTATATCCAGAAGTAGCGACCTTAGGTGAACACTGCAGGCGACTAGAGCAAACCAAGTGGTGCAGAGGGGAAGGCACCAAAAGTGGAATACGGAAGAAGAATTCGGGCATACCGCCTGTAGGGTGGACGCACGCTGCAGGGAGAAGGGAAACGATGCACGCAGTTCTTGGATAAGACGCTATGCACCCCAGGAGTCTAATGCCACCGATCCTGCACCGCCAACTAGCTGTGACGGCGTTGCCACTATGCGTGCTCTCGGCAGTTTCGAAATATTTGGACTGAATATAAGGAAACCCTAGAGTGTCGAATGTGTCACAATACTTTCCCTAAGCTTCGGCGGCTCTGCAGAAGTGATTCTGGAAGCGTAAGCAACGAATAACTGGCGGCAGGGGGACTTTCTCGGCATGACAGTGTCCAATGTGCCAAAATAGTTTCCCTATGATTCCGCGGCGCTGCAGAAGTGCTTCTGGAAGTGTAAGCAACAAATAACTGGAGGCCGAGGGAATTGCTGGGCATCACGCAAACTTTCCTTCGATTGTGACCGTCGGAATCTCAGAATGCATCGTGATGCAATTCCCTGTAAGGGGAGCTGCTTGCTAAACACCACTTTGGCACATACAACCTGCATGGTGGAGGTATACCCATGTGAGTGCCAGTCCTCAATGTCATCACTTTTCCGGATCCGGAGGTCATCCTGCCTCGTGCTCGAAAACACTTGGATATGTGCGGCATACACGACGAACCCCGAGAATGGTTTTCGTCTCCATCGGCGCTCACAGTCTGCACGGGAAATATAGAGCGTACAGTAATTCGCCAGTTCTTCAGACAGCGCCTCGCTTTGAAACCCGAGCGCGTCGCAGTGTCGCACGCCATCGTTTGCTCGAAGACGCTCTTCGCAGTGGCTGCGCTGTCCTTTCTCAACTTTCAGATGTGTCGGAACAAACGGGGTCCAATTGTCCTGGACAGCTCTGCCAAGCGTACACTGAATGTTAGCAAGTCCGCTGGAGTGCCTGCAACAAATCTGATCAAATGAGTGCGCTTTGCGTTTCCTGGATGAAGGCAGAATGAAGAGCAAACTGTAGCGAATTGTGTGCACTTGTAGCAATTCGCGTTGCGATGTGGTGCTGTATTTGCGCCATATAACTGAAAGGCAACAGTATCATCATACGCAGCCATATAACTGAAAGGCAACATTATCATCATACGCAGCTGCATAAAGTCGACAACCACATTACGACCTTTAAACACATTTCCGTACTGGCTGAGATACGCTTAGTTTCACTACTACTGGACGGATAACTCATTTCTACTTTGCGGCCAATCAGGGCTAGTGTGCGTAAGGCCTTAGGAAGCCTGTTTCCCTCGACGAGCCACAATCAAGAATTCCTAAGAATCCCCCGAGACACCGCAAGAACAGTGCAAGAAGGCAGTACAAGGCAGCGTGCATCAGCAAGTTGGCGAAGACACCACGGGGCGGTCGTATTTATAAGGGCAATTCGGACCACAAAGAGGGCAGCTAGGCACCCATGAATCCAAATACTGTGGGCAGCTATTTGCATCACCAACCACAAACAGGTGACAAGCCAAACGGTACATAAAACCGCATGCTTGCGGTTCCCCTTAAGCGATACTAAAGGTAGGCCGCCCAAGGGCCAGAGTCAGTAAACGATCGTACTGTCTGCAATGCCGGATACAGCCTCCCATCGTACAACCCCAGCATTATGCATACGTCCGGCCGTAAGTCGCTTGTGCACACTTTGCGCGCCACAACAAAACGACTCGGCATTTGATGTTTGCCTCCACAAAACGAGTCCGAAGTATATGCTTGGGCAGTCCACCACAAAACGACTCCGAATTTTATGCTTGGGCAGTCCAGTTTTTGAGCAGCTGCCGAAACGTACCACCTGGGAAATCGTTAAGTAGAACGTGCATGCCCGTCAGCAGTAACATGCCCTGAGGGCAACCTAGCCAAGCTAGTCAAATCTCCACGAACGTGAGGACAGGAATTTTCACAACGAAGGGTACCTACTCCACGAACGTGAGGGCAGCAATTTTTACAACGAAGGGTGCCTACAGTACAAGACCGGGAGTTGGATAGTCAGAGCGGATTTGTTGGTATCACCACCAATGTTGGCGTTGGCTTTGCTGCCGCCCCTGGCAAGCCATCTCTGTGGAGCTATGGGTATTTCTACCCCTTTTCTCGTTTAGAGTGCCTGTAACCCACGAAAAGATATTGAGATGGCTCTAAACGAGGAAGGGGTTAGAAATTCCCATATCTCCATGGATACACTGATACAGATGGATGAAATACAGAGAGAATGTGGCTTCGAGTGAAGACACCCATCGCGGTAGGTTCTACATCGTCCTCTAGGGATTATCGTAATCCCGATAGGTGATCTGTTGGCTTGCTCGAATCTTGCGTCGTCTCCTGAACCAAGTTTCATTAAATATCAAGTGCTCGTCACCTCCTTGCAAGGCAAATCCAGTTTGGTTCCGGATTGTGTCCGCCGGGGGCAAGTCATTATCGCTGTAGCATGCGGGCATTCCAAGCTTCAAGCTTTTCACTCTGCTCCTATAATGGAGCTGCGGCATAACAGGTAAAGCCTTGGCAGCAGGTAAAGCATGAAGGCAGGAAAAAACTTGGCAGCATTTCACCAAGTTACGCACGTGCTGTGTCACGACACGGATAGCAGCAGCCACTGACGCAGAGTGTCCACTTATTCACGGCAAACAGAATGCCCCCTACAAAATGCTTCCCAGCATCCAATGCGTACTTTCTGTATGTGTACAAGGCACCCATAGGTATTTCTGAGTTGTATGGTGCAGGCAGATATCACGCGAATGCATCAGCTAGCGAATGTTAGTGGCTTAGTCTTGCAGGCCGTGCTCTATCAATCCTTTCTTGTGTGCCCCAGAAATATTGTATATTATTTCACTGTATCCTGAAACATTCCGGAGGGCCTATCTAGTACATTTCACGCTGGAAGCTATCGAAGCAGTGAATAAGAAAAAACGCAGCAAAACTTCGAGAAGCCAGAGACAGGTTTATGGTCCGGTCGGGCGGCGTCCAAACAGTACAAGTGAGGGACATGTTTCTCTTGAAACTGACAACCACTGGCAACGCCATCCACCCAAAGACGTCCACAATACCTGACCGCCAAACTGGACCTATGCTTGCGCAATGCGCATGCTCAGTCCTCATACTATTCATTAGGCAATTAGGGAGGAGAACGCACGATCTAATCACGCGATATACTAGTTGCAGCCCACCTACATCCGGAACCCAACTGGATTTGCCTTGCAAGGAGGTGACGAGCACTTGATATTTAATGAAACTTGGTTCAGGAGAAGACGCAAGATTCGAGCAAGCCAACAGATCACCTAACAGCTGGTCGCAGGTGCGGATTACGATGACCCCTGCAGCATCCGTCAACGCAGATTCTGCTAGCACGGGAACCGTGTCTTGGGGCAACAGTCAGGAAGAAAGATCTTACATATCCAAGCAAGGGGTACGGTCTTCGCAATCCCTCAACCACGCACACCCATCCATCACCTACTGCCTGCACCATTTTCACACTCCAGCCTCAAACCAGACACAAATGACTACCGACACAGATGACTACCGCAATGAACCCTTTTCTGTGGCCTGCACCTGCGCCGCCTTATGCATGCTGCCTGCTACTGGGTGACGCACTAAAGTGGCCTCTAGTGTGTAAAAGCCACATTACAATGCACAGCAGCAGCTGGCCAGATACGCACGAAACTCAGAGCCCTTCAGCCTACATTCCTAATGTGCCGAGCACCATCAGTCCTCACCATCACTCACAAAAGAAAAATGAGCGCAGTGCGGTGCCAATCTCGAAGCTGAAGTTTCCAGTGAATGCCACATGCAATTGGCTGTAGCATACGATGCTGCTCGTCGCGGTAGTAACCGCCTCGCTTGATCACAACCTGCACCTATTCGGTGAAAAATATAGTGTTCTCAGACTGCGTTGTCCACGTGTAAGCACCTCACGAATTTCTAGCCCTGATACGAACCACCGAAAGGAATGATCAAACACACAATTTTTTCTCGTGATGCGCCTGGAACGGACCACATCAAAAAATGATTAAGCCCAACGTTGTTCTTTCTCCGTACGGTAAAATTTGCGTTAGCTTTCCAGACACCCGGAAGAGCTCTAGTGTTCGTAGGTCCTGACAGTAGTGGGGCAAGGTGAGTAAGCGTCTTCATTCGCAGACTTCTACAAGGCCCTACTTCCTGAGCGATTGCCAAACCCCAAGCGGCTCGCGCAGCCAACGGCGCTTCAAGCAATACAACCTCTGCAAAGTGTACTTGTATGCTGCTGGTGCTCGTAATGCACTCAGTGGGTCCTTTGGATCGTGGTTGCTACCTAAGCATCATCGCTGCTAGTGGATGAGACAATAAAGTGGACGTTAGCCATCCCCACCACAGAGTCAATCCCTTGCTGCGCGATATCGTGGGTCAAGGCCGACGATGCAGAATAGCGGCTGACCCTTCAACCAACATTCCAAATGTGCCGAGCACCACCACTGCTCAGCAATAATCACGGCAGCAAAAGCGTAGAATCGTCTAGGCCACTCTACTAATATGCCAGGCTGAACGAAGGCTCAGCAAAACCCATCTTCGTCCAGTAGAACAACCAACCGAATTAGTGAGAGACCTCATCTAGAGTTCGCCCATACGGCATTCTCAGTAATGTGACCATGCGCGGCAACCCAACAAAGATGCTAAATGCCGGTGGTCAGCTTCTTTCGACCTACCTTGGCAGCCTGCAATGCAAGATATGGTGTAGTGATTGCGTGCTAGCGCGTGTGTCTTGGACGAAGCAAATGAAGGCATGAACACAGAAAGCATTCAGCGGCTTCTCACAGTACAAGTGTTCCGTTGTTATTCAACCGCGGAACTGCCGGTACACCGGTACTGTTGTCAATCCCGCACAGGCCGCACAAATGCTTCTTGCCGAAAGCTTGCGTACTACTCAGTTCTTAGTAAGCAAGCCCCTTCATTTGAAGACTTCTCCAAACGCATACCTCCTGTGTGATGGTACAAACGCCGACGGCGTGAGCAAACAACAGTGCTTTCAGCACCAGCAAGTGCAAAACATCTCTGTATGCTGCTTCTGGTAGTAGTGCGCTTAGGGGTCCACTTGCCAGCATCATGGCTGCTTCTTGGTGCAACAATGAAATTGACGTCAGTTATCCTTTCGAGAGTCAAGCGTCCACGTCGCACAATAGCCACCGAGGAGGTTAATCGAACAAGTCGCATAATAATGAATAACCACAACGGGCCAGCTACGCAAGGAAACAAAGTAGT
Source organism: Eimeria sp. OTU-X (assembly GCA_904066255.1). NCBI lineage: Eukaryota > Apicomplexa > Conoidasida > Eucoccidiorida > Eimeriidae > Eimeria > Eimeria sp. OTU-X. Next base: position 191,531 of record CAJFCX010000001.1, on the reverse strand, counting down.
TTAGGCTGTTGAAGGTACGCAACCACTAGTTGGTAGTGGTGCGTACATTCAAATTCGGCCCCAACGGAGATTACCCAAGAGACATTAAACCGTGTAGGCTTGCTTCCATCCTACTGTAAAACGCCCGGCCAGAGATCACCGAACTACCGAAACAAGTCTTCTGCATTTCCACATATCCACAACCAGGAGGAAAATGAGAACAACGGGTTTTGCCATTCACCTGAATCCACGACTACAACCAATAAGCCCGAGCACCGAACACAAGCACCACAAGTGCAGCGAACGTACTGGGGAAGCCACCCAGACGTATTTCGAAAACCTACAGTCTGAGCAAACTTTCACTAGCCAGGCGGCTTGCCAAAGATGTTGTGAACGTCAGTGGCGCTGTTATCCGTCTGTTTATGTTCCTGCTGCTACATTGCTTCACAACTCGGTGGATACTTTGTTAGCATATCAGGGCTGTGATTAGGTGGGAAGGTCAAATCTAAGTTGTGCTTTGGTTGGTTCGCCACATTATAGAGTTTAGGAGTATGACTATTATGGTAGTTGGTTGGTTGTTGTTTGGCAAATAACTCGTTAGTCAGCTACAATCCATAAGAATGTGCCAAACCCAGCTGGGCACAGGAGCAACATGCCCGGCCACGCAGGGAACGGAAACTGTGTTGACTATTGTACTAGTGTGTCAAGCACGACCAGTGCTCAAATACTTCGAATCTTTAGCACCCACATAACCGGGTACAATGCCCGCTCGCACGGGTGGAGAACGCCTCCCTCCGTTTCAGATACCCAGACCCCAGTGCTCCCGATGCACTACCATGAGTCACCGGTCTTGCCGTGGTCTTTGCAGCAAAGTAGCAGCGAACTAGATTCTAAATAATTCACAGAAGCATGCATCTGCCCCTGAGGCCAAGTGAAGGTTTATTCATGAATACGGGATAGTGCCATTACAGGCAGTGACCCCCAATAGAGAAGAATGAACGCGCATCACAGCCTGGGTTTCGAGCAACCCTAAACCCTACTACGTACAGCCTGCGCAAATTAAAAGGTCCCGAGTGATGATCAGCAGACATGTTATGGTCTTTAAATTGATGCTAAGCTGGCTACAACACACACAGACCTTCCGGAATGCGACACCACTATTCGCAGTTGCACCAAGAGACAATGAAGCGATTAACCGGAAGCAATGGATATTGCTGGTCCATCACAAGATAGCAAGCTTGGCTGTCTACACACCTTGATGCTCCCTCTTTCTTGTAGCATGGTGCATTCGCCAATGCTGCCGCATATCTCCTGCAGGGCTGTACGTGCAGCGCAGCACAGGGCAGATTTGATTTTCGCTTCAGCTGATATATGCGCAGTCGGATGGCAGACCGAGCCATTGTGAAATCTTGGAAGCCCAGCATTGAACTGCACATACTCTCTGTGAGCGGACAGGTAAAAAGGATTTGCAAACCAGAGGCGAAGCATGCAGTATGTCTTGATGGAAGAAGTCCGGTTCTATGGTAGCCCAAGACTAGATTGCCAGATGCTTCCAAATGCCTACGCCGAGCATCATACGTGAACGCAATGCACTGCACAATTCGGGGCGACCACCCAGACTCATCTCCACCGCTTACAGCCTGCTCAACGTTCACGGTCCAAGCGCGCCGCACGATCACAAAGGTCCTTTGAATGTCAATGACTCTATAAACCGTTTACGCATGAGCCTGTTGCTACTCCTGTTCTTGACCTACTAGTTCCTCCGTTAGCACTCGGGCTGCTACTAGGCATGAAAGTCAAGTGCAGGTTATTTGCCCAGAGCCAATGAACTACGCACTACAATAATGTGACAAATACAGCAGTGCACGACAGCAACAGGCCCAGCTGGGCAAAGAGCGTTGGCTACAATACTAGCGTGTCAAGCAACATCGGTGCTGACTAACCAACAAATTCTTCGATGTGATACTCAGATAGTTCTGCATGCCACCATTGGCAGCCTCACGCGGTGCTGGACCGGGAAGAGATCAATGTGTGCTATTCGTGCCCCATGAGACGCGCGGATGCTAATATTCTACTTACGCGCTGCATCGTTATAGGGTGGCCACGACAGTACACGTGCTGCATCAAGACATGCAGCTTACCACTGCACTACATAAAGAATACGCACAAGCAATAACCGACTCTACACGTTCTCCAGAAACTACGAATGGACAGGTTATCCGCGCTTACAACGCAACCGACAGCAGCTAGTGGCTGGCTCTTTACTGCCCGTAGTTAAGCCGTTGCTCATGCATCATTGCATACTCTCTGAGTTACGAGTACACACAACTCTCGCAGCCAAGTGGAAGATTACTGATGTCTGTGCACGCTGGAGGTGGATGTACTCGTTATATGTACTCGTTATGTGTACTCGTCTGATTCAGAAAGAGAGCTCGTCATTGTAGAAAAAGCTCTGCCGGCTCTTCAAGCTACGCACTTGCTGGAATACGCAGATGACAATACGTCACCGCCAGTTTTTCCATTTGTGTATAACCGTAGAGTTTTTCAAGAGCAGCTTGTTCATCAGATCTTGAAGGGCAGCTAAACACAAAAATCCATCAGACTCTCCATATTGCCCTTACGTGCGTGGACCTGAAGCATTGCCCAAATACCCGGCCTTCGTCTACACACTGTGAATGCTGTAGCTCACCCACTTCAGGTCACCGACGCTCACACACACTTGCTGGTGCTTCTTCAGATTTCAAGCGGTACCCTGGTTAACAAATCTTCGGGCGGCACCTGAGTTTCCGGTCTTAGGGCACTCAGACGTTTGACACTAACCCAAGCATGTTTTGATCCTAAAGCAGAATCGTACCAACGGAGCACCCGCAGCACTTATGTTCCCCGCTGCATACTATCTGCATTTACAGTACTTCAAACCTTCGTCGTATTCCACATGCATTTTGAGCAGTATACAGGGAGAGCGTTTATTGAATGGTACTGACCAAATTGGCATCCCGCACGTACGCCACTCTCGAGGGCCTTTAAAGGTTTTGCAGAGCAACCCACACAGTTACTGTGAACCCTGCAGTGCGCAACAGCCCCGTAAAACCCAAAATCGCCTAGTCCTGGTGCAGGCGTTTGGTGGTTGTTGCTACCAATGCTACAGAAGTGTACTCTGTAGCTCATCGCAACACGAAATGGTTTCGCCAGCTGTGCACTCCAGGCCTTCAGGGCGACTACAGCAAACGAACGAAGCGTATAGAGCAGCTAGCCTGCATACGTATGTCATTTACTGTCATTTTCGGCCTAAATCGAAGCATACGATGTTGCAAAAGTGACTCGACAACAACTACCACTCCCGCCGAAGACGCACTAGTTCCCAGGTAGGCCAGAAGGAGGCATTGAAGCTTCCACTCACGTGCTATTGGCCACAATACCTCGGGCATTGGATACCGTGAAATTCGAACATATCCAAGCAGCAATTGCAGCACCACCAAATTGTGCAACTAATCTAGACAGCCCTTGGGGAGTCCCCGAAAACGTTGGCATCAGCAAAAATTTCGAGACGACTGGCTCATAACAGAGAGCTCATCTCTGTGAATAGAACACCGAAACAGCGTATAGTTCAGCTCATTGTGTCTGCGTGTCGCCAACGCATTGCAAAGAGGCATTAGCGGCATATTCGCGGATCAAAATGCCTAGCACCATTAAGGCACCCTCCAAACGAATGTATCAAGAAACAGACAAGGGTAAATACAAGGGGAAATACCGGCACCTGTCGGTGAAATGAATATTATACGAACGCAGGCCAACAAAACTTCGTGGAGACCTGCGTTCGTATGATATTCATTTCACCGACAGGTGCCGGTATTTCGCTGGCCATCCAAACGGTCAGGGCACTCCGTGTGATCTTATATTCGAGCTTTGAGTATAATGGAATGAATGCAACTGCCTGCAAACAACACGCAATAGTGTGCGCTCTCTATACTTTGAGGAGTTTTGTGCCGCCTCAGGTGAGTCCATAAATATATAATTTGGCGCACCCTAACGCAGAGCCAAATCGCTTGTCAAGACGATTTGCGGTGCTCGTAAAATTACGTTTTGCGGTGCCGAAGACAGAAGCGGTCCAACAGCTCTGAGTAGTCGCAAAGCATAGTAGCATTGTCGGTGTATTGCTTTAGACGGTATCGGGCTAACGAAGGCGCCGTGGCGCATACTCTCTGGAAACCCTCGGAAATCACCAACAGTTGTAGCAACGTTCAGCCAATCAACAGGGACAATGGTCCTCCGAAGAAGCACACGTGGAAGAAGTGAACCTGATAACACGGAACACTTATGGGCAAATTTTCTACTGGCCTAATCATATTCACCACAGCCCAGGAGGCCGCTCTAGGATGATGCCCTCCGTCATCCCTTACCAACTGTGGAAGCAAGGGGCGCATTTAGACAGACACCGGTGAAATCCGGTAATGAAACTGTGGAAAACTGGATGTTACAGGTTCCCATGGAACTACGCCAATACCCCGCGGCAGCAAACAATGAAAATAACCAGAATCACAGTCACAAACAAGCCCGTTACCAAAGCAGGCAAGTGCTACGCTACAAACATTACAACCAAGTTTCAAGGACAAACAAACACAACCTGAGCCAAGACCGCCGTCAAATCGGCGGCTGTTGGAAGTCCAGATGTGGGCGTTGCCTCGGTACTGTCAGCTAGGAACCGCCTTGCCAGCAGAGAACAAGCCCGAAAACGCATTGTATTGGATGAGAGACGCCTTCCAATATGCTGCTTGAAACCGGTCGCGTCTGCGTCCAGTACTCTGCAGTGACGCACGTTCTGCATGTCATGCAAAGCAACACTCCATCGAAGTGCACTAGACGAAATTCGCGGCCATTGCAGCCAGCAGTGAGCTTGTTGCTACCTCCAGCTAAACTAGGCCTTACGTCCTAAACCTAAAGAGCAACATTTCGCAATATGAGGGGCGTACTGTCTGTTATGTTAGCGGAGGCTCATTGGCGCATTTTGTAACCCTTGACTAACGTAAAAGGGCATCACGGACTTCTCCATGCACGGTAAAATCGATGCATGGCCCCAACGCCTGGGTACCGCTGACACTAAAAGCACGAGCATTAGCGCAACAGGATAATCAGCTCTCTTCTCTGGAAGATGGGCGGAGAATGCCAAAGCCATATAGGAGTCTAGTATACTGCTGCGTGGGGTACTTGAAGCGTCTCTACCAGCTTGTAGTCGCGGTGGTGCTTACTGCCTGTATACCACGCAAGCCGCTCAAGAAAAAAGCCATTAAGCAATAAACCATTGCAAGCATGCCACAGAACACAATGCATCAGTAATGTTAGGGTACAGAATTAAGCGCGTATCCGAAGGCGTCAAGCACCTACTCCCTGCACAGCAACCGTGGGCAGCAACGAACGGAGAAACGCTCAAAGCCCGAACAGCCTTCCTAATAGCCGTTGCCATTTTCGCTGAAACACGTGAAGGAATTCTGCACCCACAGCTTACGCAACACACGGGTTATTCGTCAAGCTAAAGTAGGTTTAAAAGGTAGCGCCTGGAATGCAGCCACGGAGCTTCGCAATTGGCTCCACGCCGTCTCACCAATACGAGGTTTCGACCCCTGGCTTGCGAAAAGTCACTACTGTAGGAAAATGAGTAAAACAAAACATTGGAATTACCCCACCACGCCTCCCCCGTTTTGGCGGCATGAACGAGAACAATGGCCGCTCAATACGTACGACCTATGTATCCAAATCGGCAGGGTAGTCTGTACCAATGTGGTTTCTGCGAGAACCGTGGGATAGGTTGTCTCGCGCTTGACCAGATCGAAGACGCCTCCAAAATGCATTTGCACAAATGCGGCTGTGCAGCTCCTGTGCTTGATGGCACTCACCATCTGGTTGCCCACAATTGCTTGTGCACCTAGCGTTGCCTCGCTATGCTGCTTGTGGCCACCTTTCCACAGGTCCAGTGACAAGGTTTCCGCATTCAACAAGGGGCACACGGGTGCATCAATAACCTCCATTGATCACAGGGGTCTGCATGACTCCTGTGCTTGATGGCGCGTACCACCTGGTTGTACACAACAGCTTTTATGAGCTTAGTTTTGCCATGTTATGCTTGTACTGCCGCGGTTATGTATTGGGCAGGAGGCCGTTAAACGGGTGTTTCCGTATGTAACGGAATACTGAGTTTTAGAAGTTAACTGAGATAATGCTAAAGGTACCGAACGTCCTTTTGAGAACCTGCCCGCCAGGCGGGGGATTCGTGTGCAGTTCGCTACAGCTGGCAAAAATCGATTCCAAAGCTCAGCAATACCGCTCCAAAATGTAACTGCTTGACAAAATACCACCCGCCACTAGACGGGTCTGTTTTGCGTAAACAACCATATTTTCAAACTGCTAAGAGGAGACAAACTTAATTTGTAACGTCTAGCAGCATACCGAGTACCACCGCCAGTGTAACGGAGCCAGAGGAGAGATACGGTACAATTAATTTGGCTAGTAACTCCGCCGAATCAATTGTATGCACCTGAATGAATAGGATTGGTATTGCCCCTCAAGCGTTCAGAGCATTGATGCGTACATCCTGCGGATTCAGGAGCACAGCGCCCCCGTGTCAGTAGCTTGGCGGCATGGCTATCGTCGAATGCCCAGAGAACAGGAAGTGCAATTCCTGTCGCAGTTCATCGGAATCCGCCTGCGCTAGACTGCAGTTAATATTAGGAAATTTGCAAAAGCCGTACAATCTGGTGTTTAAGGAATTCATCATTGTGTCAATCATTTTGGCCAGACCAGGTGAAAATGCAATAACATCCACACAAGCAAATAAAATCACGCAGAGATTATAATAAAATCTCTGCGTGCAAAAATAAATGCGTATGATAGAAGCGATACTGCATCATTCGAGAGGTAACGGCTCTAGAGAAACAGCCTTCCCCCATGACGAGCACGTTTACTCTCCTGACCTCTTGTCGCCCTCGTTCATCACAAGGCTCACTTTCTGGCGGTGCACGGAATCGTGGCCAAATGTTTCTTCACGCTACCGGAAAAACGTTAATCCGCTACTGCTGGTTCTAAACACAATGGCAAGATGCGTTGTGTTTAAAATCCATTTTAAAGTGCTCTGTATCTACAATTCGGTAGATATATTCGTCAGAATATATTCATTAATTAGCTTAACAAATATACAATTCGGGATTCATCATATTGCTGTGTTTACTCACAGCGTCTACAAGAGAGGCAAGGTAAAACGAACGTTCTGAAATTGCAAGAGCTGCCAAGGCCAACAAGATACTCATTTAGACACCTTGTTGCGTTGAAATCCGAAGGCTCGTAGAGAGATCGTAACCTTGAGAGGTTACAGTACAATCTTTGGAGGTGGGCATTTCTGTTTATTGCAAATGCGCACATCCTGTTGTTGCGCACAAGCTCCTCACGATAGTTTGACAGCTCGGGAAACTTTAGACGACGCACCGCATGAGGTGCGGCAGGGTGCCAAGAGCACACGGCGGCTTCAAAGATGGCCTAGTACCTTTAGAGGGATTACACAAGTGTCGGCAACCCCACCAGCAACCAGCAATACTCCAGCTTGCTAATAATTCGGTGGTGTACAGCGGAATGACTAGATGTGAGAAACTGAGATGCGGAAATCGCCATCTGGTTCTTAAAACGTACAATCTTACGCAGTAAAATATCGAAGTAAAGATGATGGTGAGGTACGGCAGGCCCAATATGCAAACAAACAGCGCGTTTCACAAACGTGGAAACGTGGGGTTGTTGATCTGGCCATGCCGTCACATCAGGCGCACCTCCTGCAAAATTTAAAAAATAGACGAATCCACGACAACGGGTAATCTTCCCAACGTTGCCCAGGGTATTTGAAATCGATACCACTGCAAGCCAGTAACTGATGCGTTGCATACGATTGAAAACGAATTCGGAATGGCGTACATTCTGAAGTCAAGACAGCCTTCGTTAACACCCAATTCATTCTTGCTCAAGGAAGCAAACTGACGTCCTGACAGACCGTCGCGGTCTTTCGAGTAATATGCATGAAACTCAGGCATGTTAATTTGAGAAGAACGGATGCCATGTGCACACTAGGAACGGCCTGACTCCACATATGCTGAACCTATATACTGACCTCCCACTATACACTGAGAATAGAAGAGATAGTGGCCCCTGTTCTTAATTATCCACTGGACGTCTAACACCTCACGCCTCCCGTCAGTATGTACGAACTCTTGATGCCCTGCGCTATTGCAGCTGCGTTAGATACGCATTGCTGGAAGTGTATAAAGGCTGAGCACTGGACAAAGTATTCATTGCCTGCGTATTCTGAAACTAGTGCTTTATCTATCAAACTCACAAGCTGGTGCCTCAGAAACGCATACAATATTTCTGCTTCATAAGCCGGATACTCCACGCCGCTTTGGATAAAAGGACAGCTGCACCAGTACAAAGCCTTTTTTCTTGCTGCATGCACTACGAAGAAAAAGCACAAGGGTTAATATGTCTCTGCTGTCATTGGAAAAACAGAATATATAACTGTCGTGAAGCAACATTTATGCAGCTCGTCAGTGCCACGAATAAAACTGTGGTGAAGCAGCATTTACGCAGCTGGTTTTGCATAAATGCTTCTTGAACACCGTTATATTCACGTTCGTGATGGATACGTCCAACGCACTGTCTGGATATCTCACAGCGATGATTAGCCGTAGAGCTCGATGGCCTGTGTGCTTTACGCATGAACTGTCGAATGTGCAATCCCAAAAGAACTTGAACGTCTTTGTGCCAGCAGCTTGAAAGCCTAAAAACGCCAAACCGGCTTCCCAGCTACCACCATCGGATAGCTGAGGCCGGCATATGATAGCCGATTTAGCGGGTCTGGTCAACATACCCATAACGACGTACCAGAGTACAGCGCGAAAGGTTGTTAGGGGGGGAACGCACGAAGCGTCACTGAAAACTCTAGAAAGATGCGTTATCACTGATAAGTGAAACAATGGGACTTACCTTCTGTGCACCACCGAAAAAGTCTATTTGGACGTGAGATGGCTTCAGGAGCCTGGCAGATGATTGGGGAGGTAGGGCGAAAGGCACGGCAAAACCCTAAGGTGACTGCTGAAGTACTAAGCTACCATAAAGCTTGGGGGAAAATCACTGCGCACTTGCTAAATAGTTTAAAACCCGCCTTCCCTGGAGTACAACGTTGTCCAATGTCCTGTGTTTTTAGTCGTGCTTTGAACTCGCCGAACGCCATGGATTGCAAGGAGGTCCAGCGTGCAGCGCCGATACTCGTGTTTTCAACTCGTTGAAAAGCTAAAACTATTACTCGGCACATTTACATCGCTGACGCCCGGTGTCGTGAGGCATTTCCTCCCTGTGATCCAACGAGCTACAAAAAACAATGTGTGGCAAGCGGCTACAGAGTAGCCACCAGTCGCTAGCCACACATTTGCCTGTTGGGTATCTCGTTCGCCCCAGAGCATCTGCAAACATTACCCTGCCTTAGCATGTCTGCACCGTTTGTTGCTTACATTCTTTCAACGCCACCGGATACCTCATAGTTTTCGGAAATCTGTCTGCATGCCTGCTATGGGAGGCAGAAAGCTCAGCAAATGCACTGGAAGTCCAAATAAATCACAAACAATAAGTCATAATGTTTCGATTCCCAAACAATTCACCAAGTAGAGCCTAGGCTAGCGAAAGGTCATCAGATCCAGCATATACACAATAGCTGCAACAGACCGAAATTGAAAACGCAGCACCTTAAAATTGGCATATGCGGTGGCTGTACGCGAGTTGTTCAATTGGAAAGCCGACCGTTCCGCTGCATAGCTGTCATGCAACGCACCATCTGCTTACCACAAAGAAGCAGTATTCCTGTGTTTGCACCGCAGAAGGCGACAAATGGGAAGCTCCCGGAAATGGAATAACAAGGTGGGCGTACATAGAACATAGAACACCTGTTACAGCAGGGCATTTAATGCCTCAACGTCATAAACGCTTATAAACCCTAAACCCTCTCTGACCTGCCTCTATGATTCTCAGAATCCAACTCTTCGTCGAATGATTCTCAGAATCGAACTCTTCGTCGAATGAGGATCCGCTGATTGGATACCAAGGAACCAGCAAATGTGTGAGCTGGCCGTCGGTTAACCTACAAGTGAGATTGCTGGCTTACAGCACAATGGATTTGCCGGTTGCAGAGGGACAATCCCTTCTATTCATCTGCAACCTGCAAACCCATTGTGCTGTAAGCCAGAACAGCAGTGTAGTTTATTGGCTCTTATGATGCATATTACAGAGCTCAAAAATTTTGTTATATGCTTCCTAAAGCATGTACACCAGTACCATAACTGCCCCGGCGTTTGATCGGCTATTGCTTCTGTTGGAAAGCCGACCGTTCCGCTGCATAGCTGTCATGCAACGCACCATCTGCTTACCACAAAGAAGCAGTATTCCTGTGTTTGCACCGCAGAAGGCGACAAATGGGAAGCTCCCGGAAATGGAATAACACGGTGGGCGTACATAGAACATAGAACACCTGTTACAGCAGGGCATTTAATGCCTCAACGTCATAAACGCTTATAAACCCTAAACCCTCTCTGAACTGCCTCTATGATTCTTAGAATCCAACTCTTCGTCGAATGATTCTCAGAATCGAACTCTTCGTCGAATGAGGATCCGCTGATTGGATACCAAGGAACCAGCAAATGTGTGAGCTGGCCGTCGGTTAACCTACAAGTGAGATTTCTGGCTTACAGCACAATGGATTTGCCGATTGCAGAGGGACAATCCCTTCTATGCCTCTGCAACCTGCAAACCCATTGTGCTGTAAGCCAGAACATCACTTGGAGGTTAATCGATGGCCAGTACACACCTGCCGCAGTCATGTGAGGCCGACGTGAAAGTCGCCGTTGTTGTTGCATCGGGGTATACCGCTTTCTCCTCGCCGCGTTGACGTATTGTGGACCTCGGTTGGTACAGAACCGCTTAAATATTGGGTTGAGTTTTGCATCCCAAAAAAAGCGTCTACGAGCATGTATATCTATGCTTATGATGCATATTACAGGGCTCAAAGATTTTGTTGTATATAAGCATAGATTGAATTGTTCATATAAACAGCATGCGCAAGAAACGATCGGACTCCAGCTCGCTCGTACGCGCCCATCGTTGGCTTACTCTGACCGCCTTTATACCCTTAGTTTATGATGCAGGCGATCTTGAGTCCGCGGCATGACACGTCCGGAAACACCTCTTCAGTGGATATTCAAATATGCAATGTGCTTGCAGAATATCTAAAAGGCTGCGTAGTGACAGGGAGATGGTTTGTTGAGCCAGAAGCTCTTCCTAAAGCATGTACACCAGTACCGTAACTGCACCGGCGTTTGGTTGGCTATTGCTTCTTCATACTGCCTATGTCAGTACAGAACCCCATAAATATTCGGTTGAGTTTTGCATTCCAAAACAACACATCTGCGAGCATGCAAGTTGGCAAAACCACCTGCTCGACCATGGGATAAGAAAGCAGCACACACTGGGGAGCACAGGTCTCCCGTCTGCAAGGCATCCACACCCCTACGAAACGTACTTTCTATGCATCCGATCATTTAGGCGGCCGTTTAGTGATCGGATAGGCGTTCATTTGGACTGCCTGGGCGCGTTGTCACCATAGTGGCTGATGGATATTAAAAATGCAAGCTGGCAAGCTGGAAGGAATATTTTTTGTATCCACTGATACGCCATCTTGAATTGCAGCTTACAAAAAGTGTAGGCGTAGCTTCCACCAACACGTGAAGGTGTACTGTAAGGTGTCTCGATCATGAGACAAGGGAGCCACACACTACCACATCAAGCATTTGGACCCCAGCGATTATGCGTAATCGAATGGAAAGGTCATGGCAGCAGACGTGACGTGTGCTCTGACGGTACAGCACACCCGTTGTCGAGTTCTGCCGCAACCAGTACTCAGGAAGTTGAGGCATCGGTGTTTGTGTGCTGCTCTCTTGACCCATGAAAATGAGAGAGTTAGGAGATCCCGCTTGCTTTTTCTCCAGTGTAACTGACGGATGTTCGAGCTGCAAGCCGGCAATCAAACAATCTTGAACAAGAGTATACAAAAGAGTGTAGGCAAGCGTAGCTTGATGTTAAGTAGAAATGCACCTCCACGTACAGGGCGTCCACCACGAAGTGTCTCGAAACAACCGGGCAGCAACATCCTGAGTGCTAGTTGCGGTTGTACTGGATGACGATTGTGATGAGTGTACGTCATATCTGGTGCCAAGCGTTTGCCTTTCCATTAGAGCGTACTGTCTTGTATCGAAATGATTGATACAGGGCTCGCGTGCTTCTGTGCTTCAAATGGTAACCGATTGAAGGACGTGAGGCTAGAATGCTTAAACACGGCATCCTGCAATCCGACGATCGGCATAGATCGTGCTAACGAACTTTTCCCGGCGCTCCTACGGTTACATCAAATTTTCCTATTAGTGTTAGTACGGTACGCCAACTGCAACATCATCGAAGTCGTTAATAAGCAAGGCCAGGCAGCTTCAGCAGACAGATGTTTATAAGGCCCGTGTTAATTTAACTGGACTCACATGCTGAAGCATACCGAGGAGGGGCGGCACGTTTTTCCCCTAGTACCTCTGGCACTGTGGCTCGCCTATCGTATTTGGATGCGGTGAGCAATAGGAAGCTGCAACGTGCACAAACGAGCCGTGTATGTCTTTGGCTCTGTGGCTCGCCTATCGTATTTGGATGCGGTGAGCAATAGGAAGCTGCAACGTGCACAAACGAGCCGTGTATAAGAGACAGAAGGTGTGGTCAATAAAATAAAATGCCACATAGTGCCCAGTGGAGTAATACGTTGAATTTTCATCTTTTCCGCGGAAGGTAGGAGAATCAAGTCACCACAGGAAGTTGCAATGCGACTCACATACTGCAGGTGTTATCACTCGGGGAGAAAAAGCCCCTTCGCTTGCCTTCTCCCAGATTTTTCGACTTTACTGAGAACGCTTGTCGTATTGGACATGTGCTTGGCAGAGTCGTATATGCATTGCATGCGCTTGACATGTCCAAGTTTCAAATAGTCGCGGTGATTACCATCACTGCGCGTGACAACATAACGCACTCTCTGCAGAAACCATTTACGGCAGCAGCATGTGCGGCTGATATTTCCTTGTGTTAGACTCTTGATAAAATACATCAATAATATTTGATTCCTCAACATGCGCTGTTACTTCCAAACTGCCGTCAGATGTTTCGCCTCACGTCAGATGCAGTGTGTTTGATGTGTGTTGACGCATACACTGGATGTCCAATACGCCTCTCTGTGGTACATCCTAAACAAATCCGGGGCCTGTGGCCACCTTGTCTTGGGCTGATTGCTTATGGGGTTGCACACATTGAACTGATACCGGCACAACAATGTATTTCTGCAAATAACGTTTGTCCCCCAAACCACTTCAACCACCATTTATTCCCGGAGCCGTTCAACCCGAGAAACGATTCAACAGAAGCAGCTCCTGTAGGGTGCCAAACGTTCACTCTAACGAACAGCCGCCGTATTACCGTACACAGGTCATCCAGACTCACAGTCTGATAGTGTGAGAAAAAACCTTCCACCGCATAGCTAAATATCACTCTACTAACCGGGGCTGCTGCTGCTGCTCTGGTGAGATTTGGAAGGGACTGCTGTACATACAAACTTGGTTGTGTGGTGGTTAGGACCAGAAGCATCCAGCGCGTATGTTGGATACACATTTGGGGATATGCCTGATGCACGGGCAGCTGACGATCCTATTGATAGGCACCGACACGGTGCCTAAATTGGCATGTCCGGCCAAGCAAAATCCATGTGTAACGCTAACGAAATCACCGCACTCAGAAACGTGTATTCAAATATAGATTAGTGACGCAAAAAACCCTGAGAATCATTTAGTGTACCTGGAGTGACTGGACCGCCAGAGCATTCACGTCTACCGAATATTAAGATGCCCTGTGGGACCCACGTTCTGACAGTCCCCAACGAAAATCATAGTGGAACGCCCTATTCCCCGCGGAGCACAGCGTACGCTTTCAACGCTTCGGCCCGAGCGGAATGCTGGCAATCGGCTCCAGTGCACGCGCCAACTAATATCAGCGGCGAATCGTGCCGCTACGTCAAGATGTAGAAAATGCTTGATCATGTCGTACTTTCTGAACACCCAAAGTTCAGCGAAGCCACTGTATTCTCGTCATCTTTCCAATATGGCAAATTCGTACTCGGCCTTACTTATAGATAACCGAAATTCGTAAGTGTGGAGGGGCTTTATGCATCACAGCTCTGCTTTATGCGTTGAGCCGACGTGGAAGGGCTAACAGTGTGATTACTGTTTTATTGTGTGAGATGCTCTGGATGCATGTCTTCAATACAGGCAACATCTACCGGACGGATGGAATGTGTTGTGGAAGGCTGCAGTTGGTGACTGTTGCCTCCTATTTCCACAGTGGTAACCCCCTCTCCACATCGCTTGAGGCTGAAATAGGGTCTCACCAGCTGTTCGTACACCATTCCACGCTGTACCTTCCTGCTACGGTTCAAACTGTATAGGCTGTGCCCCTTCCGGAAGACACGTTATTTTCCACATTGGGCTGTCAGGAGAAGCGGATGTTTGCTGTCAGCAACGTCGGAAACCTAGTTGCAAGCACTGTTAGTTTAGCAGAATGCAGAAGGTGGAACCTATTCGCAGAAATGTTTAGTTCCTGAACAAGAGCAGGATGGGCGAATTTTCTCTAAACGTACTTCCTGCAGATTACAGCATACAAACGGCGTACACGCCTTGCTCGTCACAATGACTTGTCCAACAATGGTCGCTTGTTTCCCATGTAAAACCCATTGCTAGGCAAAAATAATCGCATACACCTATTGCTTCCAGGGCGAGACAGTTCGCCATAACGAAAACATGTAAGATCCATCGTAGAGCATACTTTCTGTACATCAGCCAATCCGCCGTGGCGCGAGTAGAGATCTCATATTACCAAACATACAAGCAACATGCCACTGGTATTTCATCCGCGAAGATGGCACCTGTGTGTCTCACTTTCTGATAAGCCAATCGGAGCCTTTATGCATTTCCCTAGTTTCAACGTCATTCCATTTGTAGGTGCAGCTAACCAAACACTCGCTACTGGGCGCGCTTGGGTCGAACGTTGCCTTGTGGAAGAAGCCTCTACCTTAACACCATTACAAAGTAGAATGTACCAAATGGACCTTCCGCTAGCCAGCACCTTTCCGGTTTGTATTGGGAAACAGGCCCCGTGTATGCTCACCATCTAAATTTAAGACATCGCAGGAGATTTGGCGTGAGTGGCAAGCCATTGCTGTTCAGTGGCCACTGCAGCGACAGCCAGTGACTCAGACAAAACGGTCTGGGCTCGTGCGCGCCTTGGTTCCCCTTATCACCAACCCAGGATATCGCCACACCGGATACGCGCTGCCCTACGAGAATTATCCCACACCTAGTTGATATTTCCAATATTTCTGGAAAGCTCGGCAGCAAAATGTTTGGCATCCAACGTTACACAAATGTGGGTCAGGGGTCTCAGCATGGTTTTTCAACGATGCAAGATACAAGAGGTGTTCGGGCCTCTGTTATTCGCAGCGTCTCTAACTGTCCTACAGGCTTCGTTCATGTTTTGCTACTCACTTCCTGCACCAACATGAGGGAGAGCCAAGTGTTAAGGGCTGAATCTGTCACTAAGTACTGGTGACGCTCGGGGCCAATCGTGTTCCACACGCTCTCTACCTTCTGGAAGACGCCGAAGACACAGTACCTCATTTATGCAACTCACGTCCTGGTCGAATGTGGAGCGTGCAATGGACACATCATGCTGTTAAGCATTGCATGTAAGAGAATCCACCCACCCCGCTGCTTACAAAACGTGTTGCAAACCTGCCGAGATGCCTTAAGAATTGCAGAGAACCCACCCACCCCGCTGCTTACAAACCGTGTTGCAAATCTGCCGACAAACAAAAGCGCCCCCCCCCTTCTTGATAGGAAGGGACATCTCGTCTTAAAAAGAACGACTGGCTGGTCCCAGCTGACGCGCGCAGGTGAAACTCACATCCTGGACGGGTTTAAGGGAATGCAGTTACAGTTATCCAGATTTACCACAGAAAAAGGGCAAAGCCATTCTACCGGTTTTCGCTTTCAACATTGAGCGCACAGTCTGCATTTCGTTGCAATTACTCAGGGCATAAAAAGCTGATTTTGCTTCGAGCAATATTCGATGGATGAGGGCATGCCCCACGCGGAAGCATTATTGATGCAACGGCAACCTATATTAGCTGCGAATTTGCCTTCGGCCCTCAGCCAGCTGTCATTACGAAAAATTTAGCACCTTCACGAGCAACTTACCAGCTACATTGTGGGCGTTTTACAGAGACGCCTGGATGCTTCTTTCTTCTATGCATCAACGGCATAAATGGCCAGATGCATTTCACACACCCGAAATGCAGCGGAACATAGAGTTGAACTGGTCATGGGGAAACTGGTCATGGGGAACCCTAGCACGAAAAACTGTACTCATTGAGACCCACGTCCTCTTGCTTGATAAATATTTTTTGCAGAGTTTCCAGTGCGCCAATACAGCACTTATCTAACACATTTTGGCATATGGCTACAGTTTGTGTGCTAGGCAATATGTAGGATGGGCTAGGCAAAATGGGTTAATCGTGCTTCAAAGAGTATGTTCGCAGAGGCAACGGCATTAAAGCCAGTGGGTCAAACTGTTTGCTACATGCCAAATGTAGTCTGCTCAAAACCGCATCGTTCACCAGTGTCTGCACGCGACACGCAACTCGGTGCACAACGGTGAAACGTTCTCTGGATGGCCTGGCCAAATATCCGGCTTGGTGTTCGGGGCCATTACTAGGTCCAGGCCTGGCCAGGCGTTTGTCCGTTCCACTGCTTGCAACCACCGATAGTAGCGAAACCCTATCATGCCACTATGATACGCATCACGCAACCAAAGCGAACCTCTGTATAGCGCAACCAGAGCGCATCTCTGTATAGCTGGACTCTGCGCATTCATCATGTTTTCACGTTATCTGTCAGTGTGCCACTACTCACGAAACGCGTAAACCTGGATTCTGTGGAATAAAGTGTATTTGTGCATGGCGTCGGACTGTACCCATGTGTATCTGCTGAGTGGAGGCTCACATTCTGATTGTGCTTTCTTCCCTATCCGATATCAGGTTGATCCTACGCGACACGGCGACAGTGCAGTAGGTTTGTGCACGGAACATTCCCCAATTTACCTCCCCGTAGATATACATCCACGGTCTGAAGCACAACGGAGATAAGGGATCAGAATATCCCGGATATACGGAATATAAGAATATCCCAGAATTCATCTGCTCTCCGCCCGGTGCTACAAGGGTACGCTAGTACATGTCGAAGCGCGCACTCAAAAGGTGTTGGCAGGGTGGTGGAATTGTGTTGTTGCGCCTCGTAGAAAGCCCAACAACACACACCCAACACCCTGCCAAGTCGTAGTAACGGATACACCAATTGGCGTCATCCACACGAACCCGATTGAAGACCGCAGCTGTCGAAGCACCCCTGGGGTGACCTTCCTGTGCAATGCTGAATGACAACTCCCGCTTACAAGCTATTTCCCCGTACGACACAAAAATCAAAAGGGGGTGTCGATTACCCACATTTCATCTGAGCGACCGTCATACACGGATTTCAGCGCCAGGCAATAGGCAATTCAGATGGAAGCTGCACTAATATCACGAGATACACAACACAATCAAGGAAAGCCCCTGAATACCAGCGTCTCTATGGTAGAAACATCGTAGGCTGTAACATCTGATGAAGCGCACGCTCTTGAAATTGCGGATGCTTCTCTGTTAAAACACAATGCAAGCAAGCAAGCAAGGAAGTATGAAGCGTTGCGTCTCAGTGGCAAAGCCACCAAATGTGCTCGCCTGGTTTGTACAGCTGATACACAAGTGAAGCATCAGACGTGAAAGCATCTACAGACTCGAATTCAGCTTCCGGGGATATTATCACCCAAAGCGTACCATCTGGGTTGGCACCTCGAAGCACAATCCTTTGGCAACAATGAACGAGCTGGGGACGATTCGCGGTGCATTCCTGACCTAGATTACAGGGCTTGAAGGGTCGTGGCGGAACACCAAATATTAGCAGCCATAACAGCAAGAAGATTGTTAGGAGAGGTTCCACTGGAACACTGTAAAACGGAAAGCACCACCTCGCCGTTAATTGCGAATTGCTGAGGTTTAGACCGAATGTATTTATGGCGTGGCTCTTACGAACTGGTAGTACATGAAAGCGCCTTAAATGCTGCCTGCAGCATGGCGCGCCATAAAGATATGTGCACTAAACATATGTGCACGTGTGCACGTGGGCCATTTCAAGAACGTCTGGCGGGGTCACGCAGGCAATTCTTCTAGATGCCATACTCCTATGATTCTTTGACCTTGCACCCTCATGATTTGTAGAGGTTGGAGCCTGCGCGCTACCTTTTGAAATTCTCTAATACAGAACAGGCTGAAAGCCTTTCGCCTACACACAGAACCGCTGCATACACGACTGCGGAACGCACATACTAGTGGACGCAGGGAGTTAATGACTAGACCTGTCACTAAACACCAAAAATGCCTGCTTCAGAGCATTTTCTGCATTCTCGCCCATGGTAGCTAGCTAGTTGACAAGCGCGCATCGCACTCAGTCTTCCGGTGCATCGCCTAGGGGAAAATCTGATCATTGTGCAGTTGGTGTTATTCCATCACCTAGGCTGCAAGAACCCTGCCGATGCACGCAAAATGGCCTCGCTAACTACGAATCCACGAGACGGACGGTCTTTACGTTGCAATAAGGAGCAGTTTAGCGTTTCCAAGTCTAGACAAGGGAATTCAAGGCAACGGGCCTTCACTGTTGGAGACCACGATGGACAACACTAGACACTAGAAGAGACAACGGGTCTCACCTGGCCTTCCTAGGGACACTTTGCAAAAGAGCAATGTTTCTAGAGCAGCTACGTGAGCCCTGATGTTGCTGGCCATATGATTGTGCCTTGCGGGTATGTGGTTCGTGTCAAGCGCACAACCTAAATTGTCAATGGCTTGCGTTAGTTTGGTCGCAGTAAAACAGCAGCAGTGGCACCTGAGATTGGAGACGACGCCTTCCTGGTTCATAGCGATACACATGGCTAACGCATTGATTCAAGCATGGAATTATAGACGCGTCCCGAGTTTTATGGGGCTTACCAACTGGTTGAGTGTGGTTTGGTACACTCATCACATCTTCCGTATGTAGCGGTTCGTCTGCATGCTCCGACCCAAGACTGCAGATGCAATGTAAAGGTTACCCTAAGGTGCCCGTTATCCATCCTCTGAGCCACGACTGCAACTGCAGCGCAAAGGTGGTCCTGCTCTCACCGTTCTAGAAGTAGGTTTTTAAACTAGGCATACAAGCAACAGCCTTGTACCTGATTTTCAAAGTTACACCTTTCCCGAGCAAGAGACCTACGTCTATTCACTTCTGTGAAAACCAAAGAATGTACTAATGTACGATGAGAGACTAGGAAGCGTGACGCTGCTCATCCGGATCAACCACTCCTAGTCTCTCAATGACGCTGAATATGAATTACACCAGCTGCTTAGCTCACGCGCTGTTCCCTGTGCATGCTCATTGCTCGTCGCTGTTACCACCCAACCACGTCGTAGCTCATGACCCTACGCACCCACCTAAAGCTCCCTGGTTAGGAGCAATTCGCACAGCACGTGAACTCCATTTAGCGCAGAGCAAATATAACCGGGAAAATCAATCATCCTCCAAGGGGAAACACTCTCGCGTTTCAATATGGAGCACTGCAAGTCGTGTCGGTTCACTGCCAGCAGAAGGCTACATGACCAGCCACACGTACCCGCTGAAACATTTCAAGGCAATCCACTCATTGCTATAACCCTGTAGATACGGCGTGCGGCATATCAGTAGTTACACTACCGCTTGGTGAGGTCGACGTACATTCTTAGCGTCGAAAAGACGTGTTTGATGCTCAGAGCATATGCGACGATATTAGGCATGCAATGCAGTATATGAAATCAGTCAAAAGGGAATAAGCCTTAAGGGAAGGAGCCGTCTCCATCAGTGGAAGGGTGGAGAAGGCTCATTCCCTTTTGCTGCTTTCATAAAGACCGTCCGCGCCAAAGACATTGGGATGTTTAATTTAAGTAACATCTATTAAATTAAACATCCCATCCCCAGCAGTAACATCTGTTACTGCTGGGGATCTGGCATGCCAGGCCGACTGTGTTTTTGGAAAAACATAAACGGAGTACCCACGAACTGATATTGGAAAGATGATGCGCCACGACCTGTACGCCTAAGGAAAGATGTAGATGGCTAATAGCTCTGTGCTCCTTTGCTGCATTCCAAAGAGTACGATTTTTTCCCTTCTTTACGCTTCAGCAGACACGCGGTATACTGTCACCCTTGAGAAGTGTTCAGCATTTATTGGTGAACCCTACTATCTGGTGTTTTATATAGTTCAATCTTGAAGAAGCACCAGTTAACCAAAACAAGTCAACGAAACCCGTACAACCTGTTGAGGCCATCCATGCCGTGCAGTGGCAGACTGCCCCAAACTGGAAGGATCAGTGGCAGACAAACAGGCCAGCGTGCGCGCATTCCAATTCTCGTTGGAACACCTAATGCGCAAGATTGCTTAGCGACTTTCGAAAATGCAGTCACATTCTACAGCAACATTCTACTTCACGTCTGCTCGGCGCTATACAGGGGAGTGAACGGTGTACTTCCTGTGCAGTGTACCTCGGTTTGGAGCGCTGAAATGAGACACAAACGCTAACCAAACTCGTGATTAGGCTGCGTCCCACAGTGAAGCACTCACGTGCCTGGCTGGTAATGAGGGCACATAACATATATACGCCCGGGGCTACAGCGACTACTCTGGGCAGCGTCTTCCACGTACTTGCTGTTTCCTCGTAGTGGAAATACAAAAGTGAGTGTCCATTAATCACAGTCCATCCTAGGACCCTCATGCGCCAATACGGCTAACAGGTCCGGCAAAAAACAGCTTGTACTGATTGTTTTCACATGAAGGATTAGTGAGATCAGCAACAAGCACTTTAAACAGAGCAGCAATACACTGAATGGAAGTGACGTTGTGCCCATCCTGTGATTCAGTTTACTGCAGCCCTATTGAAAGTGCATGGCACCATCCTATGCTCAGTGCCCCTGCCTCCCTGATTTGGCTCAGAATATGAAGGCAGCAAAAGAATCAAAAGGAACTAATCTGTTATACGCCCGGGGCTACAGGGACTACGCTGGGAAGCATCTTCCACATACTTGCTGTTTCCCCGTAGTGAACATACAAACGTGCGTCTATAGCATCATGGGTGGGCACACGGTCGTTCCCTTGATTGGGCTGTCCATCCCATGGTTCCATGTATTATAGCTCTATTTAATGACCTCCATGCTAGTAGCTCTGTGATAGGCACACCGCACGTATGTCCTGACCACCACGGATGCGAGTCTCAGCGAACAGCGGCGGAAGCTTTGCAACTTTAATGTTTGTCCCGTTGGTTGGTCATGCATGCAACGAAGGCTCGTTTTTCTGTTCTGGTTCCACACAAGTTCAATGACGTCTGCGTTTGTTCGTTGGTCCCTTCTGTTTCTAAGAGTGCCAAAGGTTCGTCAATACGTTGCTGTCCTCGATGGCGAACCTTTGGCACTCTTGGAAAGTACGAACCACTTGCCGGCACATGTAGCGCCACTTCCAACTGGCGGCGGTTGCATACCTCCTGAAGCAGAAGGACCCGCATGAAAAAGTGGGAAAGACTTCCACACGCAAGGCCAATGTTGTATCCAGTGGCTACACACCAAAATGGAATTTCGGATGTAAGCGGGCCTTCATCTCTGTGTTCCACCTACGGCCGACTAGAAGCCACGAATTAGTGTTCAGCGGCATCCTGTGTCGGCCATCAGGCTCTCCGTGCAATGCATCTGTACATATTTCTGGGAAATATGTTGAAAGAGGGCTTGTACCATGTGTTCTCGAATTGTGCCGCCAACTGCCACACAGTCACAGCAGCAAGTTTGGCGTCAGCAGTCTACCACAACACAAAATACTTCGTTAATTAAGAGTGATGCTAGGGGCAAGCGCATATGCGTATGTGCTGTGGCTTACCACACTCAGTGAGAGGCACGTGAAGAGCCCTCTCTGCATAGATGGAATCCGCGATCCCCCACGAAGTAGCTCACATCCTTCGGCACAGCAAGGGAGGTATGCATATCCACAGTATGCAAGAAACGAATACTGACCCTCTGAACTCTGATGCTTCACCGTTACCTGGCATATATATTGCGGGACGTCAATACGCCGGCTTAGCCATGTGGTCAGCCACCAGATGGAGACCAACGCATATT
The DNA here is from genome assembly GCA_904066255.1 of Eimeria sp. OTU-X. NCBI lineage: Eukaryota > Apicomplexa > Conoidasida > Eucoccidiorida > Eimeriidae > Eimeria > Eimeria sp. OTU-X. Next base: position 169,083 of record CAJFCX010000001.1, on the reverse strand, counting down.
GGTGCCACGCAAAACGCACGCCCTTAAGCATGAACCAGAGCACACGTGCTGCTTTGAACATTCAGTGCCGTTCGATGAAAGCGTGATGCTTGGCTGCGTATACCAGCAAGCCGATCCTTAGGCTCTAGGCCAATCCTTGTGTATAAACACTGTCGCACATACCACTCAACAGCGGTTTGCGAGTTAGCATAGCTTCTTCATGTTGTCTCGCAAGACGGTTCCCAGGCGGCTTGATACAAATACCAGCGGGTTCCTTCTTCTGGATGCTCTGGGAAGTACCCTTGTTTAGGTGACGCAGCTGGTATGTGCGACAGTGTTTATACACGGTATTCCTTTTGTAATCACTGGAGACGCTGGAGTATTCTAGTGATGGGCGTTTATCCTGGGTGGAGTGGGGCTCACCTTCTGCTCGTGTTTGCAAGACGTTGGTAGGTTTTTGACGATAAGCCATCCATGAATCCCCTTGACTGTGCAACAACTACGATTGTGCTTAAAAAATGTTTTCATGTCACTGAGGATACCACTCTATAAGGCTTTTCAGCAGGGCTTTTCGCGTTGATGTTAGGCAGGTACGAAACCTACTGGCTGTACAGACGGCTCGGACCAGGGCTCCGAGATTTATCATTGAGAGGCTAGTTGTCGGTTTGATTCGCCCATGCGACTCTACTCTCCAAAGCATCGCTCACTTCTATAGAGCTCACTTTGGCTTGCGCACGTGACTACACTGCCAAAATATAATATATTCCAAAGTATATATTATCTCGCTCAGGCAAGAGCAAAGCTGAGGAAGCATGCTGCTTCGCGATCTCTCTGCCGGGCATACTTCGAACGGACGTTGCCCGGCATTCCACGTTCCCCTTCGCAAACGCTCTATAAGTGTTCGCGGAGGGTGTCTATGCAGCTTCGTAATGCCTGAAGCTCGGCTGTATAGCAGAGCGTTCAGACAACCTGATACCCCTGAGCACCTTTTCTGCCACCTTAGTCTATACCATTTGCAGTGCAGCTCGTGGTCCACATGCTTCAGAGCAAACACTCCAAATATTGCCTTCACTCGAATAATACTTTCACAACGGGGCCCTTCTGGCATATCCGCTAGGTGCAACACGTGAAGTTGCCGGCTTGGCAGAACCGCGAGGCTCACTAACTAAAGGAGCGTGATACAGACGTCGTCTGTGCTTATTAGTGTTTTGGAGGCCACTGACACTTCGTCTGCACGGATCATCACTTTTTTCCTCTAAGCACAGAAGACTATAGAACCAGTGGATCTGGTTACGTCGTATTACTACGACGTAATATAGAGTGGATTCGCGAGACTCACTAGCTAGTCCACCTCGAACGAGAACAAGAGTAAATAACTTGTCCGGTCCGTCTGCGCCGATGCGCGCATCCGCATGCTTCCTTCAAAAAGCCAGTAACGCCGGACGCTCCAGCGCAAACTTGTAGTGAAATGATTACAATCTATTTTGTTCTGCTCTTAATCAGGTACTACAGATCCCTATTTTGTTCTGCTCTTAATCAGATACTACAGATCCCTATCTTGTACTGCAAGCCCAAACTCTTCCTGGATCCATTTTGTAGCTTGGACGATGCATATGCCTATTGTACGGGACACACCTTCTGCGCGTTGCCGAGAGGAATCATTCACCGGTTTCCTGGCCCTGAGCACCAACAACTGCTTACAGGTGTAAGCTAGGCACGTTGGCTCTCATCTATTAACAACCGGGCCAGCCCACGCACGATCTGGACGTCGATAGCTGAATTTGTGCCGTTTTGTTGGCGATCGCTGCGACCAATTTTTTCCCAAGTTATTCGATATGAGTAGCCTTGAACCGTCGGCAACGTATAAAAACTAAATGCAGGAACTATTTCATTTGCACGGTAATTATCAGCATCGAACGGCGCACCAGCTATTCGTAGTCCTCCGCAGGACAATCTGCAAATACGTCTTGGCCACGCAGAGGTTGGAGGCTACCGAACCCAAACTGCGTGAGAATTTTGTTTCGTGCAGAGGTAAGCTAGGAGAGCATATCTGACGTTTCCGAAAAGCGTGAAAAGCAATGCCTACTCGCTAAGCATTTAGCAGCGAAAAGCCACGAGGGATGCTTTTTTTTCTTTGCGGCAATGGTGCCTTCATTGAACAATGTAGAAACTGTGCAGCATCCCAAAAGACGAACGTGTTTTGGAAAACAGCGGCATGTGCAGTTCACTACATGAATGGCGTATATCTATCGACATTATGAGGCCTCGTGCACCCAATAGACTACAGAGGTTTACCACGAACTAGAAAACGTATGACGATAGGCTGCAAGCAAGGTGTAGCCGTTGCATTGTCTCTTCAGATAGACATTTAGGGGACCACGGCAACGCGAAATAAAACCCTTACCATACGCCGTTTACGCTAAAATCCCTCAACCGTAGTTTACATCGAGACCGCTGCCTGTCTGGTTGTAGAATCGAGCAAGAGATCACACACGACCGCGGGAACAAATTCTATCCAAGGCAACGGCCGCATACAATAGAAGCACTTCAGCGCTCTCTATCATCTTCCCACAAACGGGCAGTACGAAATGCAGCTTTAAACACAATTACGTACAGCCTGCGAGACGAGTTACTCGTTACTCTACAGTGATACCTATACAGGGTGCAAGTCGGTAAACTTATTCAAACAGCATGTCTGCAGTGCAGCACTGGTCCTTGGGCTCTACAGAAGTGCAAAGGCTCTAAAGAACGTTTAACAGCTCCTCAAAATCTTTGGCACCAAGAGACGGATCGTGGCGACATCAAGAGAACAGATACCTCATTCTGGAAAATACCACGACTAAGTGGCGTATTGTTGGGTTCACTGTGTTTGACTGCCTCACGATGTATATCAGAAGGCTGCACGTGTACATGCGGCGTCAACTGCTAAATCGCATGTGGAGCGTGCTCAGCAGAGGCAACACGTCGCAGTTGGACAAGGAGTCAGCAGAAAATTTTTATAGGCATATTCATCCATAGCACCAGCAAGGACTTACCAACCAATATGCTGGAACGTGTGCATCCACCGTCAACAGGGAGAGGGCAGTGGCAACCACCTTGCTCGTTCATTCACAGATCGACAACGCCGGAGTCCATGTCACGTGCATCATGCGCAGCGCAACCGGTTCAGCTTATCTTCACCCAGCTCAACACCCACAATCATGCCGATTTGCCGAGACACTACAAACCTTCTAATGCACGCAGCAAGCATTTGAGTGCGTCCATACACCATGAGCACGCTGGAACAACAGCAACACTTTACAGCACAAACCTTTACCAACCTTGCCCAACCGTCACCGCGTCCACTAGGGGGTATGAAACAGTTCACATTCTCCTCAAATCGGGGGAGCTCATGAGATATTCAGTTTCTCCTAGTTCACTTTAACTTCATTTATGCAAGTAACAATCCAGGTGCAACACGCTACATACTGCCTGTATGCGCCAAGCGTATTGCCACTAAACAAACGTCACCCATACAACCGAACACCGATGCCAGGAATAATCAAAGGCTTTCTGGATGAAGGGAGCATTCCATGTCGTGGTGGAACTCAAGTCAGTATGCGGGAAAACATATGGCATTATATTGCAGTACGATTGTTTCATTACAGCAGGACTGTATAGTCGCGCGTCGGCCCTGGATCATTGGAATGAATGCAAGGTTGACAATAAGACGTGCTAGTCTGCATCCAAATCCTCCGCGAAGAGAAGCATGGACTTTCGGCAAGGATTTCGGTGTAAGGCGTCACCTAAGCAAGGGCGTCGCCTTTGCTCGCTGATGGCATACTGCCTGCACATGCAGGAAACCGTGCATTCGTCGCATTTCACATGCAGTGCGAACTCTAGGCGTGAACGGAATTGAAACTCTCACGTCAGCAGGTAGAACGGCCTCCAGTGCGCTCTCCACCATGTCGAAGTGATGCAGCTTGCGCTCTCTACACTATGCCTAAATGATGCAGCCTTCGCAAAAGTCTCCGGAACCCACACGTGTTGCAGATTGCTTTGTGGTCAGGTGTTGAGAACCTCCTCTCCCCGGTTACACGTATGGAGCACTCGCGTGCACAACCTGGGTGTCCCAAATCACGTACATCGCGGGTACCCGAAGGGATCACCTCGCACTGCCAAGAAACGCCTGAACCGCCCGCAGAATGCATCCAAGCTCGGCATTGAGTATTTGGCGTCCCGTCAGTTGCAACATCAAACAAGTTGCTTGCAGACACACTAAAGCAGGATGACGCGAGCAGCCATAAAAAGGCATCTTTCAAAGTATCATCGTATGGAAAATACAACTGCATTCACTGATGCAAATACGTATACCAAGTGGCAGCCTATTCTTGTATGGTTTAGGGGAGGGGTTTTGAAACTTATTCTTTTATGGCTTAGAACATGGGTTGAGAGAGTGTGCCAATAGAACGACTTGCTTCTATGGCATCTCGGTGCTACGTGTACCACCAAACAAGCCGGAAGAACGCCTTCCAGTGTCCAGGGCCATTACGCACAGACTAGGAACCGCCAGCGCCGAGATGCTCGACACTCTTGAACTTGAATGAACTATCCAAACGAAGGTGGTACTTTGCGGAACAAAGATACGTACTGCGCAGCTCTGGGGGCGCAACAAAACGACGTCGCTCCTATTGAGGGCCCCCTCAACGTAGGCATGGAATCGGGGGCATGTGCGGAGATCATTCTGGCACGTCCCCCATTTAGTGTTGACGATTGTGGACGAGTACCATTCGAGAGCGATGCTTTGCGTTTTGTTGGGCAGACTTTGTAGCTTTGTTCTCGGTGAGAGAACAAAGCTACACAATAAGGGACAGCACGCAGGCAGCTGAGCAATTGGCAGAGGCTAGAAACCTGGAACCAGAGGTGCCAAACTTTGTCACCAAAGCTAGACCAAAGCTAGAAACGCACAGTAATAGGCTTCCGAGACATCGATTGCAACGAGAAATAGGTCATGAGGAAAGCCCGCGAGCCACAATGAAATATCGAAAAATGCCACCTCTCAAAATGAATATCACCGGAACGTATGTGGGCCTCCCACGCTCTCGGTGCACTTGTCCCACATTCATGCGTTGATTAGCCCACGATGCGTCCAGCTGTCTTGTAAGCAATGCCCACTAGGCTAATGAGGAGAAACCGTCCAGTGAAGCTTCCAGCTTGTGCGTTCACCGACCACGCTGGAAAGTACACTCGCCGGAGTCCATGTCACGTGCATCATGCGCAGCGCAACCGGTTCAGCTTATCTTCACCCAGCTCAACACCCACAATCATGCCGATTTGCCGAGACACTACAAACCTTCTAATGCACGCAGCAAGCATTTGAGTGCGTCCATACACCATGAGCACGCTGGAACAACAGCAACACTTTACAGCACAAACCTTTACCAACCTTGACCAACCGTCACCGCGTCCACTAGGGGGTATGAAACAGTTCACATTCTCCTCAAATCGGGGGAGCTCATGAGATATTCAGTTTCTCCTAGTTCACTTTGACTTCATTTATGCAAGTAATAATCCAGGTGCAGCACGCTACATACTGCCTGTATGCGCCAAGCGTATTGCCACTAAACAAACGTCACGCATACAATTGAACGTCGCTGAAAAGCATAATTAAACGTGAACGCACCATTCCGTGTCGTGCTTGAACGCGCCAAAGTCGCTATTCGGGCGACTAATGTGTTTGGGCTAAGGCTGTCCACCGGCGAATGGCTCTTGCCGTTTTCAAATATGAAACCTTCGTCGCACGGCCCCGCAGCATTTTTCAAAGGTTTCATATTACCGAAATTCGCTAGAGCCCATCGCAGGGTCTGGAGCATCAGCACCAAGCAGTTTGAGAATCATCATACCAGCCATGGCTCACAGTCTCATACTGCAAATGCAGCCTTTTGCCATTTCAGGACTTAAGCCGAGTCCTTGTTGCAATTATGACGGGCACTTGCAAGTAACTGAACCAAAATTGTTCAGCTAGTGATCTCGGAAACAGAATTGCCAACATGTGTCAACAAAGCGCATACGAATCGCATACGAATATGCTTCCCAGACATCCACAGATTGGTCCAAGGGCTTTGATGCTGCATGCGACGGCTGCCGGCAGCAGGACAAAACGCGTATTGCATCCTAAGGTGCTCAAGACACAGGCTTCTGAAACAGGGAATCGAAAGGTGAGAAAGACATTCACCGAGCGCACCATTAGTACATATCACAGGAAAGAAAGTCTTCTTCAAACTTTGTTTGTTTGCCGTCGACGTGGTCGGGGCACTCCATGTGACCCCCCACTCATGCGTTTCATGCTTAGCTGTTTCATTCTTAGAGCACAATGAGTGCAAATGCCCTGCAAACAACACGTTGTGCTGTGCGATCATATGAGTGGCCATACAACACAACACTGCATAAAGTAACTGTAGGTTTGAGATGTACCATGCAAAACGAAATACTCGTTCAGGCCGATTCCCAGTTCTCCTACTCGGGCTCTAGCTGAGCCAAAGGCGCTCTATCGGCTCTGCTTTAGCCATTGGTTGCTTTGTCCCTCTGTCGTGCAACTGTACAGACAGTGGCGCATACTCCCTGGATACCGTGGAAAAAAGGCGAACAGTTGTAGCAGCTGTTAGGGCATCATCAATGCCAGTGGTCCTCCACTGCACAAACAGACGTGCAAAACGGGCTGAGTCTGTGGGTAATCACTTACCAGCTGTGGAACCCAGGGGCGCCTTTAAAAAGACATTGGCTGCTGCTGGCATTGAAACCGTAAGTCACGCTATCAGGCTAACGTTGGCACAGTGGCGCATACTCCCTGGAAGCCATCGAACACCATAAAGACTTGTAGAAGCTGTGTGTGCAAATGGGCACTGAAATCGACAATTCGCCAACATGCGTGCCAAACTGACTCCATGAAATCCGGTGGTGTTGAAGACGCCTGCCCTACTAGTAAAATAGGATTCTCCAGTAATGGGCGTTTGCCTGAGTGCCTCCGTAATGACGTACCAGCTGCCGAATCACGGGACGCATTAGACAGACATCGCCCAATGACCGGAATGCTACCAGTTACCACAATACTCCAGTGCTACTCTGTAAAGAGTCCAACCAAGTTTTAAGCAGCAACGCCCGCAATGAAACTGGGTCTCCTGGCGCATTGTTCTGGGATACTTCCTTGCAAACCTATCGCATCCAGTTCACCAAAGAGAATAACCAGAATCGCAGTCACAGAAAAGCCAGTTACCAGAATAGTACAGTGCTACTCTGCAAAGAGTCCAACCAAGTTTTAAGCAGCAACGCCCGCAATGAAACTGGGTTTCCTGGCGCATTGTTCTGGGATACTCCCTTACAAACCTATCGCATCCAGTTCACCAAAATCGCAGTCACAGAAAAGCCAGTTACCAAAATAGTACAGTGCTACTCTGCAAAGAGTCCAACCAAATTGCAAGCAAAAAGAAACACAACCTGCACTAAGACCGCCGACGCCTCGGCGGCCGCTAGAAGTCCACGCGTCGACGTGGCCATGATAAAGTAGGTATGGCAACTGCGTATGAGCTTTCAAGACGCAGGCTGAACACGACACAAGCCACCTCAGCTAGGCACCGCCTTGCCACCAGAGATCCAGCCCGAACACGCATTCTATTGGACACAGACGCGAGCGGGTTCAAACGGCATGCATATTGGAAGGCGTCTTTCATCCACTGTCCACTACTCGGCAGTGACGCACTTCCTTCGTGCCGTGCATAGCAACACTCCACAGAAGAGCACACGCTAGACACAATTCGCAGCCATTGCAGCCAACGGTGAGCTCGTCGTTACCTTCGGCTAAACTAAGCGCTACGTCCTAAACCTACAGAACGACATTTTGTGGCAAGTGGGGCGTACTTTCTGTTGTGATAGCGGAGGGGGTTAATGACAGCAGAGGGACTTTGGTGCATATTTTCGTAACCCCTAATGAACGTGAAAGAGTGCATGATATACTTATGCATGCACAGTTAAAGTAGGTGTATCGCCCAAGCTCCTGGGTACGGCTGGCACTAAACCACGCGGCGTGGGCGAGCGATTAGCGCACCAGGATTATCAGCTGTTTACTCTGGGAGACAGGCGGAGAATGCTCAACCCCGTTTAACGTCTAGTAATTGCTGCGAGGGGTACTTGAACTGTCTCTACGGGCATGTAGTCGCGCTGGTACTCACTGCCTGTATAGCACGAAAGAAACTTGAAATAAAAGCCACAAAGCACTAAACCACTGCACGCGTGTCACAGAACACAACGTATTAGTAATATTAGGGTACAGAATCAAATACGTATCCGAAAGCGTCAACCACCTACTACCTGTACATCATCCGGCAGTAGCAACGAACGGAGAAGCGCTCAAAGGCCGAATATTCTTCCTAATAGCCGTCGTCGTTCTCGTTGAAACACGTCTGGGAACGCACCACCCGTACCTTAAACAACAAACGAATTACTCGCCAGGGTAAACGTAAGATTGAACAGGTGGCAGCTGGAACGCAGCAACCGAGCTTAGCAGGAGATGCCTCGGCGTAAAGAATATAGAAAGTCTTCGACCTCAAGGTTGCTAGCATTTCCCAGTGTAGGAATACGAGCAAGGCCACCTCTGCACTCCCTCCGGTTTTCGTCGACAACAACTAAAACAACACCCTTTCACAGCGTACGCTCTACATATTCAAATCACCAGCGAAACATTTACCAATGTGGGTTCTGCTACAGCCCTCAAGTAGGAACTCTCGTGCCTGTTCAGAAAGAAAAGCCCCTACTTATCTTTCGCTCGATGCGTTTGCAGAAACGGGCATGCGTGAGTGTGCTCGATGGCACTCACCCTCTGGTTTTCCACCACTGATTCTGAGCATCGTATTGTGTGTATAGTATTGTTGTTGTAGGCTTCTAGTGACCCCTTTCAACATCCAGCATGGGATCAGTACTGGTTTTGGTAGGCGTCTAGTTCCCACTTTCAACATTAAGCATGGGATCGTTTGTATTATGCGATTACCTACCGTGCTCAACGGGGTCTGCATAGCTCCTGTGATCGAGTGCACTCACCAGCTGGTTATGTACCAGAGGTTCTATGAGTTTAATGCTGCCTGGCACTAGTTCTAGTTCTCTCGTTACCTACTCAGCAGTAAACCATCTCTTTGTCCCTTCTCAAAATCGGCGCGGCTCTCGTTCCCAACGACGCTTACAACCTGCATATCCACTAGAGCTTGCATGAGCTTCATATTCAAAAGGATGCATTGATGGTGCGACAAAGTTGGCAAAATTCCGTTTGAGAGCGTGTCCGTTAGGCAAGGGAGAATTCGTGTGCTCTTAGCTCCCGACAGAGCAAACCGATACCCAGGCACCGAATACTGCTATTAAATTGACAGTTTCGCCAAATTCCCCCACGTCACCACACGGTGTTGCTGCCTTAAGCCACACTATTTTCAGACACCTAAGAGAGGCTAAATTTAATTGGCAACGTGTAACAGCATACCTAGCATCGCCAATGTGAGGGTTTCAAGACGAGAGACAGTACAATAAAGTTGGCTAGCACTAACGTCCCCGAATAAATCGCATGCAGCCCACATGCCACTGTACGCACTCCCTGCGTATTCAAAGCTTACAGCATCCCGGTAACACCAGTCATCGACCGAACAGGTAAACATCTTTTGTTTACGTATTTGAAGACAGAGGACCTGGAATTGCATTCGAGTTTAGCTTTCGTCAGTCGAAGGCAGCTAAGCGCAAAGCGTTGGGGGAAAAAACGTACAAACTAGGCATCCGAAAGCTCATCGTTGCCTCTATAATTTTGGTGTGTACTGGCATCCGTCGTCAGTGGTTTCTCCCGTCCCTAAGGAAAACAGCCGCAGATGCAAACAAAATCCTAGCATGCAGCATCGTGTATGAATGTGTGATAGTATGGACAGTTCTCGGTTGTGGCTACAAAAGCCACCATACTGAATAATTCAGATGCCGGACCGCTGACGCGTCCAGACAACCAAAATTTGCCCTTAGCAGGCACCTCTACTCTCCTGACCTCTTGTTGTCCTCGGCATCACCAAGCTCACTCTCTAGGGGTGCGCGCAACCGCGGTCAAATGTTCCTTCAGGCTACCGGAGAAACGCCAATTGGCTGGCATCGTCATTGTTTTTAAACTCCACTTTACGAACTCCAGTGTATGCTGCTGGAGTTCGTCGATGAACATTGTATGTCGCAGGACATCCCGTTGAATGCAATATTATGTTATCTCCTCTCCAAGAGAACGCACGGCCTGCATGCGATTCCAGAGGATGCATTCTCTAGCCCTTTTCGAATCTATACGAATACATAAGATGCATTTCAAATTCTCGTAGTCTTGGAAATCAATGAGCTGAGCACTTGATACGTCATACCAAGCGTACCAGCGGGATGCGCATTGTAGCTGATGGCCCCCCTAGATTGGCAGGTGCACGAAAATGCTTTTGCACAAATCTCACCCTCTAAGAGTAGTATTCTTTCTGCTTCAGTGGTCTCCAGATGAAAAACGGGATAGGGATGAACGAATTTGCCTGAATCTCTCGCTCCCCTGCATCATGCACTTCATGATCAGCATCTGCATGCGCATGTGTGCCGCAGTGGCCGATTATATAGAATAAATGATAATACAGCTTGGTACCACCTTCTGCAAGTAGAACGCACATACTGGTTCACAGTGGAGGTCGGTCAGACCAACATGCTTTTAGGAGCATGATTACGACTTATTAGAAACGGCGTAGTTACTATGCGTCAAAAACCTACTTGCTAAAAGGCACAGGAATGCAGGAATCTAGAATGCAGAAGCAATCAAAAGGCTTCCCGAAACTGAGGAGTAGTCCTGGTCAGAACGCGTGGCGCATGTACAACTGAGGTTGCCCTCACGTCATCGATAAAGAGTATAAGGAAAGCGCGGCAACGCTCTAACCGAAGGCACCTGAAATGCTCTGTATCCACCGGATCGTATATTTGTTTAAGCTCATTCATATATATTCACTCAGCTGACGTGCCTACTCGAAGAATCTACAAGAAAGGCACGGTAGAACGAACGTTCTGAAATTGCAGTTGATAAGGCCAACAAAATACCGGTTTGAACACCATGTGGCGTTGAACTCCGAAGGCTCGTAGCGAGATCGCAACCTCTTAGCATTACAGTACAATCCTTGGAGGTGGGCATTTCTGTCTGTTGCAAATGCGCACTTCCTGTTGGGGCACACAAGCTATTCACGATATTTTCACATCTCGGCAAACTTTTGGCAACCTACCGCATCTCATGCGATGCTTTGTCTAGAGCTGGCGGCGGCTTCGAACATGGCCTGGTACCCTTAGAAGGGTTATTCCAGTGTTGGCAAGCCCACCAGCAACCAAAAATACTCCAGGTTGGTAATCATCCGGTGTACAGCGGAATGCCTCGATGTGAGAACCTGAGATGCGGAACTGTCACCTGGTTCATGAAACATACAATCTTACACAGTAACATATCGAAGCAAAAATGATGATGAGGTAAGACAGTCCCAATATGCAAACAAACAATGCATTTCACAAACATGGAAACGTGGGGTTGTTGATCTGGCCATGCCGTCACATCAGGCGCACCTCCTGCATAATTCAAAAAATAGACAACTCCCCAAAAATAGCTGTAGAGTCGTCTTGATAATAGAGACCACGGAAGGCACTGTCTACGACCACGGGTAGTCTTCCCAACGTTGCCCAGGGTATTTGAAATCGCCACCACTGCCAGCTAGTAACTGGTGCGACGTATACGATAGAAAACGCATTCGGAATGGCGTACTTCCTGAAGTCAAGACAGCCTTCCTGAACACCCAATTCATTGTTGCTCAAGGAAACAAAGGGTCCGCCCAAACAGACCGTCCTGACAGACCGTCTCGGTCTCTCGACTAATGCATGAAATCCAGGCATGTGAAGAAGAACGGATGCCATTTGCACACTACGAAAGGCCGACCTCCATATATGCTGAACCCATATACTGGCCTCCCACTATACACTGTGGCCTCCCACTATACACTGAGAACAGAAGCGATAGTGGCCCCTGTTCCTAACTTTCCGCTGGACGTCTAACACCTCACGCCTCCCAACGGTCAGTATATACGAACATTTGATGCCCTGCACTATTGCAGCTGCGTTAGACACGCATTGCTGGAAGTGTACAACTGCTCAGCATTGGAAAAAGTATTCTTTGCCTGCGTATCTCGCATCTTCTGCTTTCTCTACCAAACTTACTACCTGGTGCCTCAGAACGCATACAATATTTCTGCTTCATGGCTTCATGCGCCGGATATTCCACGTCGCCTGAGACAAAAGGACAGTTGTACCAGTTCGAACTCATTTTTCCTGCTTCATGTACTACCAAATCAAGACACAACGATTAATATGCCTGTGCCACGATGCCTTGTTGGGGAAACGGAGCTGCTGCTTCAGGACAGTTATATTCACCTTCGTCGCTGATACGTCAAACGCACTGCCTGCAGACCTCCCAGCGATGCTTATCCGTACAGGTCGTTGAGCTATGTTCGTGACACAAATTGAACGTCTTGTAACCTGGCCAGAAACTGGCCAGGTTACAAGCACGTCAAATTGATTTCCCAGCTACCACCATCGAATATTTGAGGCCGGAATATGATAGCCGATGCGCAGCTGTGGTGGCAATACCCGCGCTAAAGTGCAGCAAGAACACTCTCCGACAGTAGCGCTTCGCAGTTCTCGGAATACGAAGCTGCATAAGACCTTCTGGTGGCCATTATGGACTGCTTAACGGCATTCACAAACGGCGCGTTGTGATGCATGTGGTGCACAGCATGACATCTCTTTGCTACGTACTTGCTGAGGAAGCATATCAGTTGCAGGGTTTCGGCCACGTAGAGATTGACAGCATTTGAGAGCATTTGCTTGTCTTGTTTCAACGCAGTTCGCCTGGGGCTGCCTCACGCGTAGTGCGCAAGCAGAATAGCTCACTGGAGAGCTCGCGTTTCCTACGCCGCTTTGGCGCATATGCGGATTGTGAGGCATTATGCAAAATCAGTATGTGCTCTACGCGCCAAAGCGCGCACTCCTTTGCCACTTCAATACGCCTCATTCGTTTCGCTTACGATTCTAGCACGACCACTATGCTCCCTTCAGCCGACCTCCAACCGGCTCCTCCAACGTAGCGCACAATGATACTGCGACTAACGTACTTTCTATGCATGAGCCATTAGCATGTAAGCTTTAGAGCCGCATCCGAACTGGTTAAATTCCTAACAGCCCAATGAGCGTTGGCGTGTTCGTGGTGCAACAGTGTTGGAAAGATGATGCAGAAGCTCTTTATGTTACGGGAAGGATGCCAAAGTATTCAAGGCGTGGAGATAGCGAACACCAGAAAGCGGCCTCCATCATACGTAATCCAGCTTGTTTAACGGCAACCAAAAATGAAATGACAGCCACCTCATGGTAGCAGTTGCCCATCTGCACTGTAGAGTTGCATATGCTCAAATCTGCATATTGCATGTACCCACAATGATTGATGAAGATTGACGCAGTCGGAGATTACAACGCATGAATATGCAATGAGACGGGAAACGAATTATCGTGCTTGATAGTTCGCTTCTGGTTGCACTGGATATGCATGCAGTGCCTTAATAACAAAACACGCTACTGACCAACGGTTGTTAATAGGGAGAATGGGACGGACTTTCTGGTCGCCACGGAGACCCGGGCTTAGTCAACAGATACGCCGGATAGAGTCCGCACGAAACAGCTTACGATCAAAATCCCCGTCAGTGTTGCCACAAATTACAGGACCAAATGGACAGTGCCATCAGGTCACAACTGTTCTTGGTGAGCCGCAAAACTAGTTATACCGACAGCTCAGTGACTAACGCACAAAGCTGTCAGCAGCAAGCACATTCCAGTAAATCTTTTAGACGTGCTGACGTCTGACTCGGTTTCACGCTCATACAGCCATTTGTTGCCCACTAGCGGAACAGCTACTGCCACAAAATCATGTGAAGCACGTCGCTGTGAGATAAGTTGGGGAGCACGCATTTTCCCGCCCACAATACAAGGAAAGCTTTTCCGGCCGGTTGTGACTGTACCAGACGGTACTAGCATCGTCCACAGTCAAAATGTTTGTTCGACGCATGGTTTTGTTAACTGAAGACTATTTAACATTTACACCTCTGTTATGATATGAGATGTAAATGGATTAGTATAGATAATAATTGGGTCTTGAGTTTACAATAAAACAGTTCCCCAGTAGGGCAGTTTGCGCCATGTCTTAAACGTAAACGGAGTACCCACAATCTGATGTAGGGTATTGCACGGGGCATCCGCCGTCAATGGTTTGGCAAAGGGTGCAAATAGCTCAGTACCTGGAGGGCACCCGTCATATTGGTAGCTTGCGCGCTCACACAAAACAGCAGCAATCGAGTCGGCGTTATGCACTTTTCTCATATCTGGCCTCTTTGGGCTGCTCGTGCAAAACACTGAGATTATCTGTAGGAGCTCCTCCGGTGTGTCCGTTCAATATGCTGGGTGCGTGAGATGATGCTCGCATCCGTAACACGTCGCCGGGTGTCTCGCAGCATTCGCACCTCAGCATTCGTACGATTCTAGAATCAATCCAAGCAAGCAGCCAAGTGCTTCTCATGCAGGCATTCGCAGACATTTACTTGTCTCACATGTCTGGTTTGGGTTCCTCGTTGACACAGCGCATCTGCAAACTCTGCGGTCTTATGTTCTGCCTACATCCTTTTTTGTATATGGTGCTTACAGGCTTTCCACGACAAAAGATGTGTACTAGTGTAAGGAGATGTATAATAGTGTACGGAGTTTAGCATACATAATAGCTTTTGAGCTGTATATTCAAGGGTTAAAACTCTATACTATGTTGCTCACCTTTGCAGCAGCTACAAGAGCAGTAGCAGAAAGCTTCCAGCACAAGAGTTTATGTGGTAAATGTTTAGATTTTCCTCAATGCGGAAACTGCCCGCCTCCCGAGCTACCCCATTCTCGAGTTAACACCTAACCACGAGTACCCACAAGCTGATGCTGCAACGGCCGCATACTTCACCCTCCGTTACTGTTTCAGCGATGGATCACAACTGGGAATACTGGAGAACAGAAGCCGCAGTCTTGGTACTGGATTAAACTCTTCGAAGTGCTGAGGGGCAATTCAATCGGAAGACCTTCTATTCGCAGGAGCCATGCAAGGTGTTTGCAGTCATTTTTGATCCACCAACTAGGCAGAGCCTACAACAAAGTATTGTGCCACACCGCTATATGGAACGGTAAATAGGTCCCACCAAATTGAACAGAACGGGGGAAAGAGACTTTCCTGGATGCCCCCACCACAAAGCAAGCATTCAGCATTTGGTCTATGCTGTCGAGAATGCGGGGTACCCACACCCTGATACTGGTTGGCAGGAAGACCAATCCGCTGTACTGGAAGGTTTTAGTTGCGGATGGCAGTGTGGGTAGTCTCTTAGCAGGCTCGTGCCTCCTGGTTAACATAAACGGAGTATCCACCAACTGGCATTGTAACGAAGATGAGATATCTCCTGTGCATATAAGGTAGGATGCTGAAGTTTCATGGTTGTACGTAATCCAGAAGACCTATAGACCCACTAAGGAACAGATCGTGCGCTGAGGCATGCGCAAGCTAGTGGGCTTCAATCGCCTGCCTCATGGCTCTCTGCCAAAGGCCAAATAATCCACAACAAAAAATCAGCAGTCGTCCATTCCCCACTGATTCACGAAGTAGAGCCTAGCGGAAGGTCTTCGGTGACAGCACACAGACAACTAGATGGCCTCCCGTTCTGCTAAGAGTGTTGCTAATTATGCCATCCCTAAAAAAACGTTAGCACCGTCCATGTGTAGCACGAAACATACAAGCTGTAATTGGAGAAGCGTCAGAGTGCAGGCATTGTTTGGTTACGAAAGCAGTCCTATACAGTCCCACACTATAACAGGGAACTGTGCACATCTTGAGAATATGCTTGTAGAAGCTGTGGAAGCACCTGCAAAATCCGCACTTCAAAAGCCGTGTTCCGCATCTAACCCACGTGTAGATTGGGACCGTACGAGGGAGCAGGATTCCGAATGTTGCTGCTGCAGCCCACGGTGATGGCAAACGGCCTATATAACCAGTGCCTATCACATAGTTCAAAATGTTTTGTTGGTTAAGTGGAGCGCAAACGTTTTTGTTGGCTAGTAGTTTATTTCTTCTTATGTACACTGGCACTGGTTATATAAACCGTTTGCCATCACCGTGGGCTGCAGCAGCAACATTCGGATTCCTGCTCGCTCGTACGGTCCCAACCTGTTTGCATCGTGACTCACCGCCTTGTCACGTCGTGTGCATTTCGGGCGATATTTATTTAAGTTGTTAATCCACTTACGGCAGATGCGCCGCAGCGCTTAGTTGCAAACGCTCTGTACTGTAGGTAGATGAGCTCCGTGTAAACGGGCAATAGATTTTACGACGCACGAGCAGTCACTCAACCGTTACAAATTATTCATTAACAAGCGATTGTCCCTGACGTTGGTGCCGTATTGCGGTTTTTTGTAACGGTGGAGTGACTGCTTATGCATCGTAATATCTGCGATATGTACACCAGTACCGTGACAGCTCCGGCGTTTCATTGGCCGTTGCTGCTTCTTACCATCTGAGTACCAAGCCCCATAAATATGCAGTTGTTCTGCATCAAAGAATCGAAATTTTAGGCGCGTGTAAGTTGACAAAAATATCTGCTCAGGGTGCAGTAGACAGACGAACCTACGCGCGCGCGAATTGGCAAACATATCTGGTCATGGGACAACAGACAAGCACAAACTGCACAGCACGGGTATTCCTCCAGGCAAGTGAGCACAGTTCAACGACACGTACTTCCTATGCGAGAGTTCGGAGATCCCGCTTGCTTTTCCCCTAGAGTGACTGACGGACCCCTAGAGTGACTGACGGATATTAATGCTGCAAGCCTGAAATCAAATATCCTCAGTTCAGGCTCTGCGCCATCTTGAAGAACAGTATACAAAACAAGTGTAGGCAGGCGTAGCGTGATACTGTTCCGTAGACATACATCTCCACACACGGGACGTGCACTACGAGTTGGCTAGAAACAACGGGGCAACGACATTCTGAGTGCTAGTTGTGGCTGTCCTCGCCGACGCGTGTGATACCCCACAAGAGCCTACGCCACGTCTGGTACCAGCTTTTGCCTTTCTATTAAGGCGTACTATCTGGTATCGAAATGATGGATACAGGGCTTCCGCGCTTGTGTGCTTCAAGTGGTAACCGCTCGAAGGAATTGGGTCAATAATGCTTAAACACGGAATCCTGCAATGTGACAATTAGCACAGCGCTGTCAACGAACGTTCCCCGGTGCTCCTACGGTTACACCAAGTTTGCCGTTGGTGCTGTTACGGATGTTTATAAGGTCCTTCAAAGGTTAATTGAGCTCACTTGCTGAAGCATCCCAAGCATTCCCTTTACAACCTCTGGCTCAGTGGCCTGCCAAGCGTGGCAGTTGGTATTCTGATGCTGGTATTTTGATTCGCTGAGCAATATGGAGCTGAAACGTCCTTTCAAGATCAGTAAGATGTAGACAGAATACTGTGGTTAACGAACGACATGCCGCAGAGCAACATTGGCATACTACGATGAATATTCATCATTTCCGAAAACAGTCAGAGAACGCAGGCACCTTAGTCAGTACAAATAAGACTCACATACTGCAGGTGTTTTCATTCCAGGAGAAGGAAAGGAAGACGCTCTTCGATTCGCCTATAAAACTGAGAACGCTTGTCCTAGTTGACCTGTGCTTAGCAGAGCTTCCTGTGCACGGCATGTGTACGAAACGTCCAGAGTGCTTCCAGAAAGCAACGGTGGTTAAAATCGCTGATGTGAATACGCATAGTGCGTGTGACCACGCAGCCCACTATCTGCGGAAAACATTTACGATGGCAGCATGTGCCGCCGACATTCCCTCGTGTTCATAGCATATTTCCATGATATTTGACGTCCCGCTAAGAGTTGGGACTTTCATTTGCCGTCGGATGCTTCTTCACGGTGAATTTGCAGGCCGTCAGGTGCAATATGTCGACGCTTCCAATGGATATAGAATCCGCCACCGTTCGGTAGACCCTAAACAAATCCAACACCTGTGGCCAGCATGGCCTTGGCTGATTGTTGGTGGGGTTGGACTTTACACAAATTGAACTAAGATGCCACCAATTTATTGAGTTCTTTGACGTAATAAATTATTTTCTTTGACACTCTATGGCCTGAGGACCTCCACTATACGTGCATAGGCGTTTTTCCCGAAAGCCACTTGGAACATCATGCTGGTTAGGGACCTGTGCATGAACAGTTACTATTATTCATTCCGAAGAACCTCTTGGATGATAACAAAATTTCGCAACAACGCTACATTGCCCTCTCCACTCACAGCCTGATGATGTGAGAAACAACGCTTACACCATAGCTATATGTATCTACATGCTAATGGCCGTTTGTCTCTTTGGTATATATGCGTAATGTCTTCAGACGAGTGCCGATACTCCGGCTACTCTTCTGCGATTTGGAAGTGGCTGCTGTAGTTGTGTTCGGTACATACAAACTTTGTTGGGTGGCGATTACGACGTCAAGCGCCGAGCGTGAAGGATGGGCTGACATTTGTAAATATGCCTGGTAAATGAGCAGGGAACGAACCCATTTATGGCCACCGGCCCACAGGCGTGCCCCGCCATGCTATGATTTGCGTACTATTCACGAACACGCATATGACCCACTTTCTGAGAGACCCCAACGACATTCATAGTAAACTGCTCAAGTCCGCAAGGAGCACAGAGTACAATTGCAACGCTTCGGTTTGCAAACGGGCAGCATGAAGGCGACGCTGGGTGCTAGGAATCGGGAGCAGTGCGCCCACCAGATTCGCTTAGCTGCTAAGCGTGCTGCTGCATCAAAATAGAGGGAGCGCTTGGACGCGGCGTACTGCCTGCAAGCCCAAAATCTAGCGAAATGGCGATCTGCCGTCGCCTGCTCTGTACACCAGGTTCGTGTGCTGCCTTAGGTATAGATGGTCGGTGGGAATTCACAAATGTGGAAGGGTTTTACTGGGACCAATCTATATGCATGAGACCTCTGCTTTTTTGACTCTACTGAGCGGATTTTTAAATGCTTAAACCGTTCCACAGTTGTGAATTCCCGCCGACCATCTACAACTGTCTCAGTTAATGAGATCGTGATGCATGCTTAGCGTATGAACAGCTTTCGGCGCATGTATTAGATGCACTGAAGAGATAGAATATGTTGTGGAGGGCAGCAATTGGTGACTCTTGCCACAGTGGTAAAGCTCTCGCGCATCCATTCATGTATAGCGTTGGCTGAACCTCAGGCTTGGTAGGGTCTCACCAGCTGCTTGTACACCATCCCACACTTTTCACCGCCATGCTACTTTCGCAAGGGTCTAGAGAGGTTGGCCCTTATTTTCGTATGGAGAAATAGCGCATTGGGGCATCAGCTAAAGTGACCATTTCCCGTCATATGCATTGGGAAACACTGCAGTACTGTATTTTACCAGTGTATATGACGGCAAAGGCTAGCATGTGATGCGAGCCCAATGGGGTAAATAAAATAACCTGGTGCCCGGTGGTTTGACTCGACTCATTTGGCAACAAACAATTGGCTATTTGTGTGAGCATTCCGTCAATCATGCTGGTGTCCGGTGGTTCTGCGGACGAACCTTTGGCTTGGCAACAGGGAATTGGTTGCCTAAACGTCCATTAAACGCACATCCTGTGGATTGCAGCAAACCAACGGCGCATTTAGGTTTGCTGGTCACAGCGAATGGCCCAACAGTGGCTGTCTTTTTCTTGATCGTTAGCCCTGGAAAAGGTTGGCATACACAAGGGCGAGCAGCATTGACCACAACAAGGACGCGCAAAATTCCTCTTACTTCCTGCATATAAGACAACTCGTCGTGGTGACAGTATTGGAGGTCTCTAGCGACACCATATTATCTAACATGCAGGCAACATGCCGCATGGCACGTGCTTTAGTTTTGTGCCACTGCCAGTTCATCTACGAAATATGGCACCTGTGTGTCTCGTACGCGCTGGTAGGCCAATCGAAGCCGTTATCCCTCTTGCTAGGCTCAGCTTCACGCCACAGGGGAAGTGCAGCTAACTGAACAGTCGGCAGTGGGGGTGATCCGGCCTAGTGTTTGAGCAGCTTTGTTGTGACACAAGTCTCTCTCTTAGCAAATAGAAGCGAATACCTACCAAATATAGTTTCTGCTCGCCGGAACCGTAACCGACCTTTGCCGTGGTTAGCCATCATGACGATGAAATATCCATAAGGGTCTTCTCAGCATGCATGCCAGAGCTCGTTGTTGAAGGAGTGAGCATATTAACGCTGAGAACAACTGTGGCGCAGTGGTGCACTAGCTTCATAAACAACGCATTTCAGGATTGGGCAGGAATCCAAGAGAACGGAACTCAAAACGTCGCGGCTTGTGAAAAGGAGCCCCCGAGTATCCTCACTTTCTAAATACACGACGTCCCCGGAAGGCGGACATCATCGATTAGTCACACAACGTCAACCACTCAGTTGTGATGCGTGCTACACCACATTGTGGGTCAGGGGTCTCAACCTGGTCTGTCAAAGCTGCTCCAAGATAAAAAAAGAGTTCGGGCCGTTGTTGTTCAAAACATCTCTACCTGTTCCAAGCGGCCTCATGCTTGTTATGCGTCTCACCTCCTGTTCCACCGTGAAGGAGTGCCGAGTGTTAAGTGCTACCTCTAGCATGAAGTACTGGTGACATTGGATGCTAATCAGATTCCCCACGCTCTCTACCTTTTCGAAGACGCCGAAGATATGCTACTTGAGTTGCGCAACTCACATGCTGATCGTACAGGGAGAGTACGATTGTTGCCCACCTGCTTTCGGGGCAAACACAACTTGACAAAGTATAGAAGCACCCTCGTGTTTGCTGATATCTTTTATATAATCTGCGTGTCCTGGGCAATCAATATCCTGTACCCTCGGGGAAAAGGATGCCCAAAGGGCTGCAATGAAAAGATCCAAGCGACTGTTTATCAAAAACACAAGGCACGGCGACCGCACACAGCAAACGTAATGTGTATTAAGGAAGACACACAATTAATATTGCCCCCATCTAGACAAAAAGGCACTGGCTCGCTCCTAGAGGAAAAACTGCAGATTCTGGGGGAGCTCCAGTTAGAGGCTTGGGGCAGTCAGGTCTCCAACGATACTCACAAACTGGACATTGTTAAGGCGACGCGCCTACAGATGCCGAGAGCTAGCACAAAATATGGCTGATACGCAGTGCTGGCAAATGAACTTCTTGAACTTCTAACAATGCGCTCACAGTCTGGATAGTGTTCTACACACTCAGGACATCTGGAAGATGATTTAGGGCGGCATGCCACATGCGGACTCGAGACACTATTTGTCAGTGCAAGTATCTAGATACTCCGTTCCACATGGAGTACACAATCCATCCGCCCACTTATGCTCGTGAGCTGTGTAAGAAGAAGCACCTGAGGTGTAAGAGAAGAAGCACCAGAGGTGTCTTCGTTTAACGTCCAGAAGGCATCTGCTGAGTTGCTTGTCAACACCGAAGTACTGCAGGTGCTCCAGGTCTCTCCATTGCACCCAGCTGTTTGACGAAGCTGCATTTGCAGTTACCAGCATGGAGCTGTACCACTACCGAGTCCGCATGTGGCATGCCGCCATAAATTGTCTCACCCGTCCGGCGCATTAGTGAGTTGCCGCCGGTAAAGGGTACGTTCGCGCGCAGGAAAGTTGCACGCACACCAACGCATGGTCTGGGAAACCAACAGAAACCAAACAGAACACTGTGCCCTAAATGGTACCGCAAGCCAGACCGAACGCATACCTTAAATGTTTTGCCGTTATGTAAAAGGTGGCTAAATCCCGTCCCACGTTCGGTTCCTATGCCCCCACACGGAGTGGGAGAGCATACGTCTTGAAGCGTCCTGGAGACCTCAGCTACTGCCAAATATGCAGACTCATGCTACTGCAAATCTACTAGATCTTCTCCATCGTAGCGGCCTGCGTACTCCCTGTGGAGGGTGGTGGAGGTGTGGCGCAGTTGGGCTTACGCTGAGATTCCAAAAGCATGGCACAAGTGTGAGGAACATTAACGTTGTGGCCTTTAAACTCGACTAAACAAATATCGAGGTACTTGGTAGCTCCAGAAGGCGTGCATCATCAAGATTACACGCCAACTGAACGCCAGCTTGCGCTGTACTACGTTCGCCGTTGGGAGCAACGCTTCATCAACGAGCCAGGAGTCTCCATCAAACTAACCCGAAGCCTCATTGAAGGAAAACATTTGTGCGTCCCAACGTGGGAGACCAAGTGTGTTAAGCGGGCACTTTCATTTTGAGAATAACTACCCGGGGCGACCCACCTTCTCTCCCTTTTGAAGTGTGTCCAGTCCCGTGATACATCAGTTACCTTCCGAAATGCGATGCAAAGAGTTGAATTTGATTTGCTAGGCAGTAAGAGTTAACCTCCCTAATCGCAGGTGCAACGGCATTATGGCTATACGCTTCGCGTACTTGAGCATATGATGAATGCTTCATGTTCACCCCAGGCATAGAATGCATTTATGCATCGATTGCATCCATGCACGTTGCTGTTTATCTGCATGGAGCTAAATCCCCGGTGAATGGAGACTCACATTCTGATTGTGCTTTCTTGCCTATCGGATCTCAGGTTGAGCCAACGCGTACGGCGGCAAGGCGACAGTGTAGTGTCTTCGTGCACAAAGTGCACAGAAAATTCCCCAATTCGCCTCACCGTAGTTTCCTCCGCGGTTTGGAGCACAACGTACATACGGGATACAAATGATCACATACAGACCTGCTTTCCGCCAGGCGCTGCAAGGGTTCGATCGTTTTCGTGTAGATTACTCAAAGGGGTGTTGGCGGGCTTAGGGAGACGTCATAGTACAGGATACACCAATGGACGTCGTCGCCTCGACATGTAGTAGGGGGGACCACAACTACCCAAGCAACCCTCGGGATACCTGCTGAATTGTGGTAAACTTACAAGCTTTTTTCTCACACGCAAAACGGAACCGTCAGTGTCCATTACCTGCATTCCATCATAAAGCATGAAAATATGCAAAGCCCGACAGAAACAGACCGCCTATAGTGGTGCTGCATCAGGGATTTCAGCGACCGGCAACTGCAACTCAGATAGAACTTACTACAGTAAAGTCAGGAGATGCACAACACAACCAACGAAGTGCCCTGAATCCCAGCGTCTCCGTGATAGAAACAGCGAACGCAGTTACACCTAATGAAGCGTACGCTCTTAAATTTGCAGATGCGTGTCTCTGTTGAACAAAATGCAAGCAAAGAGGACGAATGGCGCTTTGTGCCAAAGTAGGAAAAACATCAAAATGTGTTCGTATGGGTTCTGCAGTTGACAATCGAATGAAGCATCGAACATCAACCACGGCGTACCAGCTGGTTGTGCTCCACTTTACAAACCATAATCCGTGGGCGTCGGCGAACGAGTTGGGGTGGATTCGTTCTACATTACTAAATTAGATAGCACGGCTGCAAGTCACTTCGCCCAACACCAAATAAGACTGCGATTGCGATTGTGCGGAAAGATATTGCATTGCAAAAATGAAACCACCACCTCGACGTTAATTGCTTATTGCTGAGATCAGACCAAATTTATGTTGTGGGCTGTCCTTACGAACTGGTAGTAGATAATAGATGAAAGTGAATGAAATGCTACCTCCAGCATGGCGCACTGTTCGTTTATAGTGACCCACCGTTCTGCCTTAGATTTGTGCACTTGGCAAAAGCATGCCCTAGCCCCTCAACCACTCAGTCTTAGGAGCATAACCTCGAGAAGAATGGTCTGGGCGAGTATCGCAGAAGTAAGTATTTGCCCTGGTAGCACCCATGATTGGTATAGTGTGCAAGCTTCTCGCCACGTTTTGAAATTGGCTACTACAGAACATGAAGCCTACAAAAGCTTCGACTGTACTACACGCGAACTGATGCATACCAGATTGCGGAACGCACATACTGGTGGGCAGATGAAAAGTAAAAGCCGACCATTTCTGGCAAGACGTGTCATTAAACACCAAAACAGCAGCCTCTAGAAGCGTTTGCTCGTTCATGCCTATCGTAAAAAAAACAACTTTGCAGGATAATAGGGGAAAACAAGCCAGCACAAAACCCTGTTCAGTACTCTAGTCGAAGAGTAGCAAAGGCCGAGGGTTTATGGTTAAGGGGTTTATAGTTAGGGGTAAGGCTTAGGGTTTAGGGTTAGGGTTTAGCGTTTAAGGTTTAGCTGGTGCATGCCTTAGGAAAGCGTATTGCTCATTGCACACACGGTGTGATGCCATCGCCTATATGCTGTAAGCCCTGTGTTGGTACTTGGATAACTAAAGTCGCGTTAACTAGGACAGCGTGAAACGGACATTCTTTTCGTTGCAATAAAGATCATTATAGCTTGTCCGCGTCTAGACAGGGCACTCAAAAGAACGGTCATTGACGGCTGCACGGCACATTCAAAAGATCGTTAGAAGACACACGTGGGCTCAATTAGCTACGTTAGGAACATTTGTCTGTTGCTACCCATGCGTTTACGTCTTGTGGTTAAGTCGTTAGCGACAAGCTCACAAGCTAAACCGTCATTGCCGTCTGCTTGCGTTGACACACTAAAATAATGGCGGCAATAATCGCCCTCCTGACCCACAGTGCTACAAAGGGCTAACGCAAAACTTCACGCACAGAATTATAGGGGGTTCATGACTTTTATGGGGCGTACTATCTGGTGATGTACTCAGCATATCTTTCCTATGTAGTGTGTGGGCTTTGGGCTTTGCAGCTAGAGGGTTAAGGTTACCCGATGCTCACCTCATATCTTACATACCAAGGTCTACAACCAACATGTTCATGCCTGGCTTTCTACGTGGCAAGGCTAGCACCCTTCTTTAGCATTTCAAAGACGCTGAATATTCATTACAGCAGCTCCGCAACTCACGCGCTATTCCAGCATGAGAGCCCAATACTCATCGCATCTACCACCCACCAGCTCACAAGCATAAGTGGCGATTCCTCATTCCTTGTATATATTACATCACCTATGCACTTGCGCACTTTAAGTGCACCACTGGAGGTCGTGCTGTTTCACCACCAGCAGCAGACAGTAGTCGGCCAGAAGCCCAGGAATACATACATGCTGAATAGTTTCAAGGCAATGCACATACGGCTATCACTGTGGAGATACGGCGTTCGGGATACCAATATTTGCGCTACCGGTTGGAGAGGCCAGCGTACATTCTTCAGTTCCAAGAACGTTTAGATGCTCAGAGCATGAGCGACGTTCTTATGCATGCAATTTGTTGTGTTGGCAGGTTGCGGGGGGGGGCGTCGTAGATGATGCAAGAAACTTTGGTTTGGGAAGCAATATTCGAGATCTCGCGAGCTTGACGATTGGTGTTTTCAGCTAAACATTAACGGAGTACTCACAACCTGGCAATGGAAAGGCGATGTGGTACGCCATGTGCACCAAGAGAGGGATGTGGATGGTTCATAGCTCTAGGCTCATTTGCTCTATTCCACAGTTTGCGATGTGTTTCTCCTCTTCTTCACTGGCCCAACGCTTCAGCAGGCATGCACTATACATGAAATGTGCACCAAGAGAGGGATGTGAATGGTTCATAGCTCTAGGCTCATTTGCTCTATTCCACAGTTTGCGATGTGTTTCTCCTCTTCTTCGCTGGCCCAACGCTTCAGCAGGCATGCACTATACATGAGAAGTATGGAACAGTTAGTCGCAAACCGTACTTTCTGGTGTTTTACATAATCTAATCTTGAAGAAGCAACAGTCAACCAAAACAGCGGTGCAGCGTCCTCTGGGCTGTGCCAAAAACACAGAGATTACGGCAACCACAAGTTGCCTTAAGCAGTTTACCCGCGAAGCGGGTAAACTGCTTTCGTATGCGACGGTATAGCACACCTTCGAAGCTACGTTGTCGCGTACAGGGTGCGGCAAATCGTCAAAAATCCCCCAACCTCGGTTTGTATGATCCCATATATATTACACGAGCATGCGTCTGGACATGCGCGAGATTGCGTAGAGGCTTTCAACTATGCAGCCGCATTCCACTTCACGTTTTCTCAGCCTTATACCGGGTAGTTAATGGTTTACTTCCTACAAAGCGTGTCTCCATTTAGCGGGGTGAAATCAGACACAAACACTAACTAACCTCATGAATAGCCTGTTCCACACAGTCGAACACTATTTGCTTGGGACGAATCGGTACCGTTTCGCCTCAAGAGCCTGACTGGCAGTAAGGTGCCTACAACCTGAAAAGTGTTGTGCAATTCGTAGTGGCAGTGTGATATTTGGGCATATGTCGACAATCAAGTGCATTTTATCTGGCTGAAACGCATTGGTCTGCTCTCCACAACACTGCAATAATCGTTTTGGGCTTCTGGTGATGCTACGGCGTGGTGCACTTCGTGCAGCAGACGAGGAGTGTGCGAAAGGATCAAAAGCTGTGGCAGCTTTGGCTGCTACCCAAGCCCTAGGGGCTGCAGAATGCAGCGTGGCCACTCCTACATGTACCCAGGCAGCATTCCCAGGGCTCCTGAGCAAATACAATTGCGTCACTGCCGCACTCAAAAGCGGCGGGCAGTCCACTAGACAAGACAAGACGATGCAGTTTTGTTACGAGCTATGCCCTACTCTCCTGCGTCATCCGCTGCATCTTGGTCTTGCACCAGGTTGATTATATATCGTGGGCGAAGTAAGGCTCACAGGCTAGATGGTTTGGAAACGCTTCCGTTTATGCCCTTTGTTCAAACGCGCAAAATGGATATGGATTGTTAGCTCGTAAAGAATAACTTTGGTCAGATGATTCGATCTCCCCCACTTGCCGACACCAAACAGGGAGGTAGCATCAGAATCATGTGCTTCACATGTGGTTCTAGAAGAGTTTCACGTCATGCCTTTGGAAAGCGCGCTGCTAGAACTACTCGACTCACCAACTGTTCCCCGACAAGGGAAGCACTCCCAGGTTTATCCACATGCCCGCTACAGGGGGCCCTACTCCTTAGTCTGACGCCAAATATGAAATGAATGCAGTAACGAGCAATGCGAGCCCGTCAAACATAACTACGATACATGGCATGTGCAGCCATATGCCCCGAATGCCACCTGCCCCGGACGACGTTGAGCTTCGTGAGACGTACGTTCTGTGCATTGTGGATGCCAGTACGCAATTAATTAATTACGACAAACAAAGCAAATAGATGCGTTACAACGCAAGAAAATGGTGCCACCGCTGTTTGCCGTTCGCGTTCAACAGTTGACACTACGAAGGGAGACATCTTCCACGTACTTCCTGTTTCCTCGTAGTGAAAATACAAACGTGCGTATCCATTAACCACAGTCCATCCTAGCACCTAACATGCTCTAAAGCAGCTAATAGGTCTGACAAAAAAACAGCTTGTACTAATTTGTTTCATATGAAGGGTTGCCGGCAAAACGCACATCAAATTGAACACCAGTACACTAGCTCATCAAGGAAGTGGCGTTGTGCCCATCCTATGATTCA
Source organism: Eimeria sp. OTU-X (assembly GCA_904066255.1). Classification (NCBI taxonomy): domain Eukaryota; phylum Apicomplexa; class Conoidasida; order Eucoccidiorida; family Eimeriidae; genus Eimeria; species Eimeria sp. OTU-X. The sequence goes on along the minus strand of CAJFCX010000001.1, from coordinate 141,442 downwards.
GTTTACGCTGGGTAGCGTATTTCCCGTACCTCGTAGTGAAACGACAAACGTGCGTGTCCACTTATCACAGTCCATTTGAGGAGCCGTTAGTCTCTGAAGCCTTGCTGAGACAGGCAAAAAGCACTTCAAATAGAGGCCTAAAGAATTATGGGAGACAGGCAAAAAGCACTTCAAATAGAGGCCTAAAGAATTATGGGATGGATAGATGATCAGGTTTTTTATTATGCTGTCCACCGCATGACCCAGCGTATTGTAGCTCTATCTAATGACCTCTATTGAGGTCAGCAGCTCTGCGTTACAAGCATCGTACGGAGGTACAACTAGAGACGGACGATCTGTCAACGAGGGATGCGAGTGTCAAAGAACAGCGGTAGAGGCCTTGTGGCTGAGGCAAAACGCTTGAAGACGTATCCTGTTGGTTCTTAATACATCCGACGGAGAATCTCCGTTCGCTGTTGGGGTTCCACACTTGGCAGCGAAGAGAGCAACGAACGAACGTGCACGTCACTGAACTGGTCGTGAAGGGTTCCGCTTGTATTGCTGACCTCGTTGACGCCGTTGGTTGACTCGTGGCTGGTACGAAGCACTTGCCGGCACAATATTACAAAACAGACATTGTAGAGACCCATCTAATTGACGAAAACACCCCACTGGAAAAGAATGCATGCATGCTGAGGCAGACGGAAACACAACATGCAAATGACAAAGACGTCCACACACAACACTACAGTTTTGCAGTTACTGCAGGCTAAAACGGCCTTCCGAATGCAGCCGGGCCTTCGCATCTGGATATTACTCCCTTGCCAGGCACTCCGCATGCAGCCTGACCTTCCGGTCTGGCTACCACGCCCTTTTAGGCAGTCCTAATGCAGCCCCACCTTCAGGTATGGATCCCACGCCTTTTCCAGATGTCCCACTTGAAGACATCAATGATTGTTCAGCGACGCCCGGTTTCGCTTCCAAGCGTTCCTACAACGGGGCAACTGCTTCGGACGCACGCGTTCCCACCACGGGGGAACTGCTCTTCGCTGAACAGACTCGTATCCGATGAAAAACCTTTTATTTGTTTACGTGCTGAGCCAAGGGCGAGAAGCTGCACACTGTGGCCTAGTGTATCCCCTGAAAGCTCCAGGTCTGGCGGCCAGCAGTCACGCACTCGCAGCATCTAAATGTTTTGGGGTTGTCGTCAGCACACCATAGCCCAAGATACCTCTTTTTTCAGGTGCTTCTCAGTGCGTGAACACACTTTCTATGGTATGCCATGGCACATAACCATGCGCGCGTACCGCCGGCATACATTTGCATTAACGTATGATCGACTCTGCAGAGAGGGTATCCGAGCTTTTCAATGAAATGCCGCACGTTCTGTGGCAAAGTTAGGGAGACACTGGTTCGAGCAATATTGGAGGTTCCTACTGAAACATCGCATTTACCAATACTGATATCACGGCCATGCGCGGCACAGCTGATGATTGTGTGAATTTGTCCCTCCTGCTGGTAGATGGAGTCCCAAGAATATTGATGCCACGCATAACGCACTCCCTTGAGCATGAAGCATAGCAGGTTCAATTGTGAATGCAGTGCGCCGTTTGCAGGCACGCTCGATGCGCGGCTGCCGGTGCACCCACGATGATTGGCTCCCTTTGCCAGAAGGCTAGTACTTGATATTTACACGAGGGACAGTTCCCAGACCACCCGGGAAAGGAGGCTCCCCCGCACTTGAATGATGTTATCTGGGACCCATTTTGAAAGCCAAAAGACATACAGTTTGACTTTCAAAATTGGTCCCAGTTAGCAAAAGACACACAGTTGAATTTACCGAAGCAACGTCTACGAAAACCCGCAATTGAGACCCTACACCCGCAGCGGCAAATCCACAAAAACTGCATAACCAGGCAGGCGTTTCAGCGCCAACCTCGCTGATGCAGTCAGGTTGCCGATGCAGGTCCTGCCAGTAGTCAGGTCGACAAACTCAACCATCGATGCAATGCAATGAGACAACCGGGCTTTGGATTATTCGTGCTCGTGGGCAAACAAGGCTGGAGCAAAATTTTGAAATTTTGACTGCTCACAGGCAATGCACTGCAGTCTCCTCCACAATCAAAGCGAATCTGGAATGCATTCGTGCACATCATATCCCCGAAATATAAAGGCACGATTTAATGCAATACAATATGATGAGGCTTACGGTTTGGATTTGCTAAACTCACAAGCTGATTCCCAGACCACCCGGGAAGGGAGGCTCCCCCGCACTTGAATGATGCTAACTGGGACCCATTTTGAAAGTCAAAAGACACACAGTTGAATTTACCGAAGCAACGTCTACGAAAACCCGCAATTGAGACCCTACACCCGCAGCGGCAAATCCACAAAAATTGCATAACCAGGCAGGCGTTTCAGCGCCAACCTCGCTGATGCAGTCAGGTTGCCGATGCAGGTCCTGCCAGTAGTCAGGTCGACAAACTCAACCATCGATGCAATGCAATGAGACAACCGGGCTTTGGATTATTCGTGCTCGTGGGCAAACAAGGCTGGAGCAAAATTTTGAAATTTTGAGTGTTCACAGGCAGTGCACTGCAGTCTCGTCCACAATCAAAGCGGATCTGGAATGCATTCGTGCACATCATATCCCCGAAATATAAAGGCACGATTTAATGCAATACAATATGATGAGGCTTACGGTTTGGATTTTCTCGACTCACAAGCTGTCCCGCCGACGAATTGCAACAGACATCGGCAGCCAATCTGCCATGTTAGTTCCATTTTCACGCAATTCCCTTAAATGATGTCACGCCCAGTGGCTCGGTCGTATTGGGCCTATTCAAGGCGAGGCAAGCAGCTAGAGGCGTCAGCGGGAAGGGTCTAGTGAAATGGGCGAATCCAGAATACACGGCGTAACTGTCCATAGACAGTAAACTGTTGCGTTAGTGCAAACACACCCTGCCAATATGCCTTCACGTGCATGGGCAGTGTGAACCCGTACATTTTATATTCGCACATGTCCCTAGATTTCTTGCATTGACGCCAACTGCACATTACTGCACCTTTTATAGACAAAAAGAGCAACAACAATGAAGTGCTATAGGTGGCAATGACGAGACAAGAGCTGTGTGCCGACTGTGCCGACTGCAGGTCAATTGCGCATGTCTTCGCATACAAACTGAATTTTTGAATCACCATAGAGGGTACGACCTGTGCGAAATTTGTGCACATGACTCTCCTGGGACCGTACATCCGTGATTTTGCGTTAACAAAACAATTTTTTCTGACCATAGTTCTCTGGCAATATCCACTGAGTGTGTTCCTAGTGGATACCCAGAGGTCTGTTATGGTGGCAGGTGGACGAGTGCGGCACTACGCGTTGTGCGCGCCGAGGAAATATTTCAATATTCTCTCCGATCTACGGGGTTACGAAATCTAATCCGTAGGGATAATGGCGAAAACACTACTACCCGGGGGATGCACTTTTAGGCATCCAATAAGGGCATACTAAAATGAGGGTGCATGGGGATTTAGTGTTGGTTGTAACCCACCAGTGATCATTCAATTCATCTGGGTGCCGCGCCTATCACTGGACTTCTCTTGGGCGTTCCTGGGTGTTAACGTAGCGCATTGGTCTTACTGACTGGTATTTAAGCCCGTATCTCAAGCAGGGCTGCCTCCGTGCAATTTTGGTGAGGCACCGAAACTGTGGCCAGCGAGAGTGAAAGCCATTCATTCCTCAAAACACCGAACAAACACGTCTTCGGCTTGCAGTGTCTGTTCTTTCGCATTCCTCTTGTAGGTTCGCTGGGTCGTGTCACCTAGCTAAGGGCGGCAAAGTTTCTAGGTGTCTCGGATTGGTGACTGAAGAAATGCAGCAAAGTTTCTAGGTATCTCCATCAGTCTAGTTGTCCGCTAGACGCTTCCGGTTCTCTATTGATTCATAAGTTACAGAGGGCATCGTTACCAATTACATTCGATATCACGCGTAACACCTGCAGAATAATTCAGAATGCTTTGAGTACGCTGACGTTACCAGCACAACTGCCATCCGCGATATGTGGCACCTGATTCAACGGGTGCCAGTCAGCGCATGGAAGATAGGTCCAGTAGTATGACACTCAATTCTCGATAACGCAACGCACAAGCTAGGATATCAGAGCAGATTCAGCATATGCGCACTGCGAAATTTGTACGGTCCACCTGATGCAGCCTATGCCAAGCAGTTCATGGAAGATATCTCCGAATGCAGTAGAATGACACTCGTATCTCGAAAACGTAACGCACATGCTAGCATATCAGAGCACATTCAACATGCGCACTCTGCGAGCAACCTGCGGGAATCGCCCATCGCCTGTGTGTGCAATTATAGATAGCCACGAAGCGTTTGCGCATTTGCCGAGTACCGGTAAGGCACACGTCGCATGCAAGTGGGCAAACATGAATAAATAATACCTTTCACGTAGGTGTGTACATACCAAAAAGATAGGGAGAGAACAGAGAGCAGGAAGCGTTTGCTTTCCCCAGGTGTCCTTGCCATCGAAACCTTACGCTGAAGGTGCTTTCGGCCACGGGCATCTAGCCTGGGATCACACGCAAGGTGGTTATGGCATGCGGGAGGCGAAACGAATTTCGGACATCAAGAGGGGCTGTTCTATGAACGGCATAAGGCACACCCAACAGTGCATCGCCTTCCCGTGATCCCGCCGATGCTTGAAATGCTGACTACATGCTAGTGTCGTCGAGCTGCACGCCTGCCACAAACGGACTAAGGGACGTGACGCCTGTGGCTGACACAGTACAGCATAACGTACCGACTGTGGTGCTCTCGTATGCTCTTGGATCGATTGTTTCCAGCACGTACCTTTATATGGCATATTAGAAGTGCCAGAACAAGCCGTACAAGAATCTCGTGGTCTGCTCATCAGCTGTTCTGATTCCCTACAAAATGTTCCTCACATCCAGCACGATCGTAATCGATTCCCCTCTGGGACAGAAAACAAAGTCTAAGACTTTTCGCGTTGCTCCGCGACAGGTACGAAGCCTACAGACTGTAAGGGCAGCGCGTACCAGGGCCCCGAGATTCACCATTTGGGTTCTGGGTTCCACACGTAGTGGCACTCCCCAGAGTAGGTACTAGTTCACATAGTCAATGGCAAACCTGCGCAGCTTACCGGCTGCAGGGTAATCGTATGTTCTTGCATCCATTGCTACCTTTGCTACTTGACGGCCTCTACCGGCTACAGGACCGTCGTATGTTCGTGCGTCCATTGTTGCCGATACTTCTACACAGTTGTTGAACCGTCAAGTGTATTTGTGGATGACTCCTCCTGGCTCTACTACGAGGCCGTGTTGTAGTCAGCAACTGTGACGGAGCCATACGCTAACAAACTGCTTCGCGCCTCGCCTATGATAGCACTCGGTACTTCTGTGGGAAACAAATATATGGACGTTGCTGCTACGATGCTCCTAGGCAGGTAAGAAGCCTACCGGCTGCACGGAGAGCGCGCATCACGGTTCCGAGAATTATCTTTGCACTAGCAGTGCACGCATTGGTTTGCGCACGTAACTACAAAAGTATATAGTAGTCCCCTTAGACAATCGCAAACCTGAGGAAGCATGTTTCTGCGAGAAATATCTGCCGGGCATACTTCGATCGGAAATGCTGCATTGCACGTTCCCATTGGGAAACGCTCTACAAGGATTTGGCGAAGGTATACAGGCACGTATGCACAACGTCGTAATACCAGAAGCTCCGTTGTATCGCACAGCCTTCGGAAGACCTGAACCCTCCGCGCATCAGGCCTGCCAGCTAGGCTTATATCATTTCCATTGGCGCTCGTGGGTACACAAGAATCCATTTATCCCAAATATGTTCATTTACGTGCTTCACGTCAAGTACTCCAGGTATTGGCTTCTCCCAAATAATACTTTCTTCACGGAGCCCTTTCTCCACGGAGCCCTCCTGACATATCCGCTAGGCCCAAACCGTGGCGTTTCCAATTTTGCACTACCCCAAGGCTCACCAACTGAAAGAGCGTACAGTAAAACAAATGTAACGTTAAATGCAGAAAGAGCTGCTGTAGCTAGCTCTATCTTAGTTTTCTATCTCAGTGCCTCCAACGAATACTCCCCCAACACCGCATCGCAGATTCGCGAATTTAATACAGAATGTGTTCGCTGAACTCACCATCTGATGCACCAACAGCAAGCCACTTGTTCGCTTCTTTTGTGCAGGTGCGCGCATCCGCATGCTTCCTTCAAAACCATCAGTTACGCCGTACTCCCCCACTCACCCTTCTAGTGCAATGAATGCAATCTAATTTGTGCCACTCGTAAACGGATACTACAATACCTTAGTTGTTCCGCAAACTGAACGCCTGATTAGGTCAAAGCTTGAGTCCCTCTACTGTACGCGAGACGCACTCTCTGAGCATCACCGAGGAGAATCACTCATTGGCGGTCTTCTGCACACGTATACGGAAAAGCAAGGCTTCTTCTAATAACAGCTGGAATACTCAACGCACCCCCTGGCGGTCGACACTGGATCTCATTGAACGCCCAAATAAAAGCAATCAGCCATTTCAACCGCCAAACTATTCGCTATGAGTAACCCTGAATTCTCGGCATACTTTAATGTGCCAAATCAAACGTCGTTTGCATGATAATTATCAGCATCGAATGGCGCACCAGCTATGTTTGGTGGTCCTCCGCAGGACATACACCAATACATCTTGGCTACGTAGCCTTAAGAGGCTAGAGAGCAATGCAAGCTGCGCAGGAATTTTCTGTTGAGCACTGGATGGCTACAAGGGCATATCTGGAGTTACCAAATGCTCGAAAGGAATGCCTACTCGCTACACATTTTCAACATAGACCACGATGGATGCCAACATTTACTTTGAGGCAATGGTTCCCTCATGGAACAACCCAAGAACAATGCGGAAAACTGGGCAGCATCCCAGAGCACGAAGGTTTTCTGGAAAACAGCGACATGTGGAATGCACTACAAGAAAGACTTATATCTAGCAAAATTATGCTGGCAGGTGCATCTAAAAGAGTATTCAGCTCTACAACCAACTACGAAACGTATGACGATAGGCTGCATACAAACCGCTATAGGCAGTTTGAGGACCACGGAAACGGAAAACGCAACCCATACGCCGTTCCGGGTACAACCCCCGCAGCCCTAATGTACATCTACAACACCGGCTGTCTGCCGGTAGAATCGAGCAAACGATCACACACGACCCCGCAACGTCGCATGCACGACAGGCACTGTAGCACTGTCCATAATCATCAAACAAACAGGGAGTACCAATTCCAGCGTTAGACACCATTACGTACAGACTGCGAGATGAGGTGCTAGATACTCACACAGAAGGTGCATGTCGTTGAACTTATTCAAACAGAATGCGCGGGTGGAACACTGGCATTGTACTTTGCCCAAATCAGTTGTACACGCACGTCGTTGAACTTGCTCCAGCAGCAGTCTACCGCGACGTATTGGCGTGTGTCGGAGACACTTCACAAACGCTTAAGCGTTTGCGCAAAGCGTCAGCAGAAAATTATCGTAGACAGTCCACAAGTAGCTGAACGCCAAAGTCGGGTGAAGTTGATGCTTTCTGCCCGTTCCCTGTTGGCCATTGATGCAAGTGCTCCAGCATAGTTTTCGGCGGGTCCTTCGCTGCTGATGACGTGGTTGAATGTGCACAAGTCGACTACCCAGGAAAGCACGGAAATCAGGGAAAACAGAGTCCATGCTATTTGCGTCTTGACGGGTCATTCGGTACTTGCTTCGAGAGTGCTTCCCTGCAAAAGAATACAGCCAAGCCTTTGAGTTTATCCGTACACATGGCTGACCCCAGCGGGATGGCAGCAATTAACAGCAGACGTATTTGAATTTTGTCTGACAGCCGCCGCGTCGAGTAAGGGGTATGACGCAGTTGAGCATCTCCTCCCAGCATATGAAGCAGTTCAGCATCTTCTCCGAAAGAATGAAAAACTCACAGGTATTGGTGCTGCCCGACATCAACACATACCATCTGTATGTCCCAACCGTAGAACCACTACACAAAGTTTGCCCATACAAATGAACTCCCGTGCCAAACATACGCACAGGTCGTGTTTGAAGGCGGAACAACCGTTAAACGCGGAAAACATGTGTTTGGCTACCACTGTCTTGCATCGTATGGCGGTTGCCGTTGCGAACCATGCTGAATTGCTCTCTGAAAAACGCATGGGTAGGCAAGGACGCCCCTTATGTGATATGTAGAGAAGTAATATATTGGCGGCACGACTCCTGGCTTGCTGTGCTTGTTGGCGTTTCGCCGCGTGCTGCTACACCTTTTGGGGAAGAGATTGGGGAGTTCACGTCATACAACCGGGCGACTGAAGGGGCTCTCCCGAGCATTCACTCATCCGCAGGAGTAAGCTAACAGCGCCAACCAGGGCCGGCACACTGCAGCTGTGGGGGCATTGCCATCCGATCGTAATAACGGTGGAAGCATCGCGTACCATCCCCAACACGTGGCTGACCCCAGCGGGACGGCAGCAATTAGCAACAGACGTATTTGAATTTTGTCCGACAGCCGCCACGTCGAGTAAGAGGTATGATGCAGTTGAGCATCTCCTCCCAACGTAGGAAGCAGTTCAGCATCTTCTCCGAAAGAATGAAAAATCCACAGCTATTGGTGCAACCCGGCATCAACACATACAATCTGTATAGTGAGTCTACGGTTGGGACATTGAGTGTATGTGCTGAAGCCGGGTTGCACCAATAGCTGTGAATTTTTCTACACAAAGGTTGCCCATACAAATGAACTCCCGTGCCAAACATACGCACAGGTCGTGTTTGAAGGCTGAACAACCGTTAAACGCGGAAAACATGTGTTTGGCTACCACTGTCTTGCATCGTATGGCGGTTGCCGTTGCGAACCATGCTGAATTGCTCTCTGAAAAACGCATGGGTAGGCAAGGACGCCCCTTATGGTGATATGTAGAGAAGTAATATATTGGCGGCACGACTCCTGGCTTGCTGTGCTTGTTAGCGTTTCGCCGCATGCTGCTACACCTTTTGGTGAAGAGATTGGGGAGTTCACGTCATACAAACCGGGCGACTGAAGGGGCCCTCCCGAGCATTCACTCATCCGCAGGAGTAAGCTAACAGCGCCAACCAGGGCCGGCACACTGCAGCTGTGGGGGCATTGCCATCCGATCGTAATAACGGTGGAAACATCGCTCACAGTCTCCGCCTGCAGAACGGTTTCCACGACCGCGGCGTAGCCTCACTGCGCAATGTTTACTGCATAAATAACCATAGAAATCCGCAGACGTGTGAACGCCTAACTGTGTTAACGCCACATAATTTGTTGAGTGCAAGACGTCTGCTAATGTATCAGGAAGCGAACACTAAGAGTGCCTGTTTTGAGTCAAAAGCATTCTACTTGCCAACAGAAAGGATTTAAACTTGTGGGATGACAAAATCCTCTATGCTCCAGATCGACAGTTTTCCGTTGTAGCATTGCCGGTGGGGGCGTACCCTTCTGACGATGCCAGAGCAGTCAACCGCTAGACGAGAAGCATCGCCGTCTATGGTGTCTGATGCTTACTGCCTGCAACAGACGATATACATCTGTCGTTTCTCAGGTGGAGTGCGAAGGAGTTTGCACCAGTGTTCTTACTCGAACTGCCACATGCTAGATTCCTCCAGCAACTCACGCTCCAGTAACCCATGCCACTGCTTTCTGCCTATGGACCCTTACGGTTCCTTATGGCCCCTGATGCCTACTGCCTGTTATGCAACGTATCATATGGAACTGCCGTATTGAACGTGAAGCGCGAGCGCTGTTGCATCCACCTAGCAGAGTTCCTGCTCGATCTGGCACAAGCATACCATCATCTAGACCCATCCAGACGTCAGGCACCAGAAGCCCTTCCAGAGATCGCTGTATTCAAAGACCCATCGAGACATCCACTCCTAGTTCTGCAGACCCCCTTGTGGAACACCTTCCACATCTAAACGAAAACAAGTAGCCATACTTACCGAAGCCCAGCATGTTGGCATAATGTGTGCATAACCAAAATAAATAAGGATGGAACGTGCGCCAGACTGAACCATCACGGTCCCGTTGTGACCCCAGCGGCACCGCACTCTATTGCAGCGCTCATGACCGACGACATGGCGCATACTGGGGGATGTAGGGCGGCGCTTGTGGTGGACCGATGGCACGAAACCGCTGAAATTGGACGGACTGCGCTCAATCAGGGAACGTGAGAGAACGAAAAGTTATCTAAGGTATTTGCGCCTTAGTACAATGGCAGCCAAAGCCATTCTCACTGTCTGTCACGCGCTCGGCAATTGGGTACAATCCGGTACCGCTGCACCCCACACGGCAAACGCCAAACTGTATACGTGTTGTCTATGACGCTTGTACTTACACTGCAGTATCAATGAAGAGCTGAGGCTGCCGGTCGATCTGCCATTGTTTCGCGATTACAGAACCGCAGCAGAGCAGTGAAGACAATTACATGCCACAAAACCATAAACAGTGCTGCACAGGCCCCCTTGTACACCCCTACCAGCGCACAGCTGACTACCACGTCGCGTGCCGTAACCACGAGCAAACAGCAGCATATATAGCAAAACATCGCATGTCTGTATGTTGTCGTCCAAGCCATGTTGAGCATCCACTATGATGGACAGTGCGACACATTGATCCACTACGAACCCGTGTACCTCTCATCACGCCCGTGCATTGACAATGCTATATTCCCTTGTGTACACAATCGCACTGTCTGCATGCCCAATGCCAGGAAGTACAGCGGAGCAATTCCCACTCTTCAGCATCTATTGGAAAGAAACGTAGCAGAGGAATTTGTGGTGGACTTGTACACCACGCGGCCACTGAATCCGGCAAATGTCTGGGGAGAAATAAACTTGTACAAATGTAACTCGCTAAGATATTTGCCCCATAGCACAACGGCACCCAAAGGCAATCTCACTGTCTGTCATGTGCTCGACCATTGGCTACCACCCAGTAACCCTGCATCCCCACACAAAACGCCAAACTGTATACGAGCTGTGTATGCCACTGCAGCATGTACAAAGGAGTAAGACTGCCGACAAATCTGCGATGATTTCGCGTGAGCTTAATCCCGCACCAGAACAGCGAAGACAGGTTGAAATAAGTGTGAGAATTTTCGGTCGGAGTTATATGAACCATAAACAGTGCTGCGGAGGCTCCGTTGTGCACCGCCTGCACAGCACGGAAAGCCCATCTTTGGTTGCGTATACATCTGACGTTTCTGAGGTGCTGTGGGGAGCCACAGCTCGGAAAACCTATCTCTGGTTCCGTATACATCTGACCTTTCTAAGGCGCTGCTGAGGCGTTCTTTGAACCCGAGTTATATTATGCGAACTGCCGCATGCATACCATCATCATACGATCATCATAGATCGCACGAGGCAATGGAAGAGCATTCCATGCCACTGGTCTCCGCCTATGGTCCCTTATGGATCCTTATGGCCCCTGATGCCTACTGCCTGTTCGAGTTGCATAACATATGGAACGCACGTGACGCATGGAAGTGTCGTATTGAACCTGACGTGCGAGCGCTGTTGTATCCTAGCAGAGTTCCTACTCGACCTGGCACAAGCACACCATCCTCTAGACCCATCCAGACGTCAGGCATCAGACTGTTCTGCAGACCCCCTTGTGGACCACCTTCCACATCATGGAAAGCAGATCTTTGATACCCCACTCACAGTTCGCCGTCGCGTTGCCTAATCTAAACGAAAACAAGTAGCCATACTTACCGAAGCCCAGCATGTTGGCATAATGTGCGCATAACCAAAATAAATAAGGATGGAACGTGCGCCAGACTGAACCATCACGGTCCCGTTGTGACCCCAGCGGCACCGCACTCTATTGCAGCGCTCATGACCGACGACATGGCGCATACTGGGGGATGTAGGGCGGCGCTTGTGGTGGACCGATGGCACGAAACCGCTGAAATTGGACGGACTGCGCTCAATCAGGGAACGTGAGAGAACGAAAAGTTATCTAAGGTATTTGCACCTTAGTACAACGGCAGCCAAAGCCATTCTCACTGTCTGTCACGCGCTCGGCAATTGGGTACAATCCGGTACCGCTGCACCCCACACGGCAAACGCCAAACTGTATACGTGTTGTCTATGACGCTTGTACTTACACTGCAGTATCAATGAAGAGCTGAGGCTGCCGGTCGATCTGCCATTGTTTCGCGATTACAGAACCGCAGCAGAGCAGTGAAGACAATTACATGCCACAAAACCATAAACAGTGCTGCACAGGCCCCCTTGTACACCCCTACCAGCGCACAGCTGACTACCACGTCGCGTGCCGTAACCACGAGCAAACAGCAGCATATATAGCAAAACATCGCATGTCTGTATGTTGTCGTCCAAGCCATGTTGAGCATCCACTATGATGGACAGTGCGACACATTGATCCACTACGAACCCGTGTACCTCTCATCACGCCCGTGCATTGACAATGCTATATTCCCTTGTGTACACAATCGCACTGTCTGCATGCCCAATGCCAGGAAGTACAGCGGAGCAATTCCCACTCTTCAGCATCTATTGGAAAGAAACGTAGCAGAGGAATTTGTGGTGGACTTGTACACCACGCGGCCACTGAATCCGGCAAATGTCTGGGGAGAAATAAACTTGTACAAATGTAACTCGCTAAGATATTTGCCCCATAGCACAACGGCACCCAAAGGCAATCTCACTGTCTGTCATGTGCTCGACCATTGGCTACCACCCAGTAACCCTGCATCCCCACACAAAACGCCAAACTGTATACGAGCTGTGTATGCCACTGCAGCATGTACAAAGGAGTAAGACTGCCGACAAATCTGCGATGATTTCGCGTGAGCTTAATCCCGCACCAGGTTGAAATAACTGTGAGAGTTTTCGGTCGGAGTTATATGAATCATAAACAGTGCTGCGGAGGCTCCGTTGTGCAGCTCTTGCCACAGCACGGAAGGTCGTTGGTTCCCAGAGCACTTCTGCCAACCGGGGTAAGTGGCATAATGGCGCAAAAGCTGCACCAGACATACCTACGAAAGCACAGCATGCTAGGCTGCAGTTGTGCTAGCCATATCAAACATGGACAAGGATGGACAGTGCGGCACATTCTTCCACATCGGTCCGGTCTAGCTCACATAATGCCCAAGTAATGGGCATGCAGCATGCCAGTCAAAATTTGCATTTTCCTTTTCCTTACTAGCTGCAAGAACGACACAAAAAAACAGACGAGCCACTACCTCTCTTCAGGTGTGAGAAGGCCGGCTTACAACCATCAAGTTCAGTTGTGCCCCATTTGCATTGCGCAGTTACTTCAACACAGCAACCGTGATGACCCCTTTTAAATTCCAAAATGCCTGCCAAAATTCCAAAATGCCTGTCAGCTGGTAAAGGTGCATCTAAGTACAACCTTGGCTTCTGCAGCGAAACGACTCCAGGCCCACTGGCAATTCGCCGACAACCAGAACCGCGTTCTGACAGAAAGCGCTTGGAAATGCTTGGCGTGTGCACCAAGCAAGTACGCGGTGATGCGGAAATGCGGTTGTGCGCCTGCCGTACTATCCGAGTGCATGATCGCTGGGACGTTCTGACTGACAGACACTGGGACAAGAGAAAGGCCAATTGCCAATCTTGTAACTCGGGGTTTTACTTACAGTACTCATTCGGTGTATTCCTCAGTATCACACTCAGGCAGTGCTTTCGCTCGCAGCTTCTAAGGAGAATCCAAGCCCCTTATGGCACGTTTCAAAATTGGCCCAAATGCGATTCATACCGGAGGAACCCACAAAACTAAAAGCTGTAGGGCAACGCCTACTGCCAGGCGCACGCTATGTTACGTGCACGATGCCTCAAGCCAGGCTCACATTCTGTTTCGCGCTCAAATATACGTGAACTTATGGCGATATCGGACCAAGCCTCTTGATAGCCTACCCGCTCCAAGCCGCAGTGAAGAACGCCATTCCTCTGCATTAATCTCTGCATCGCAGACAAAATTGCCGCAACAAGCTTCGGAGTGCCTGCGGCACCTTGTACGGAGTGAATGGGCTCCAGATCACCGGAACGCACGATCTGGCATGGGAGAAAATATGCCCATTGGGACAATGCGCCACGGAGTGCTTGTCGGTATCACAAAACCGTTAGGCGCTCTCAACGAGGGCAACCAATATATTATATATTCTCATTGGCGCAGATATGTGAGTGTAAGGCTGCAGAAGATCCTGAACACAGAGCCGGCGGAAGTTCCCCACAGCACACCCTACTAGCGGGCACAATGATGCGTTAATACGCCATTCCTTCAACCCGCTAAAGGCAAGCAAACCACGCCTCCAAGATTCAGCATTGCGTATACATGCCAGTACGCAGGTGCATCCCCACTGCGTTGTGTACGGGTCGTTACACCACCGCTTCACAATGACGTATTCAGCCCGCGCGTACGTTCTGAAAAAGAATAGCCGATACCAACATTTGAATCTCTTAGTAGGCAGGCTCATCTCCAGTGCGTTATGCAGGGCTAGTTACGCCACCGCTTCACAATAACGCCTTCGGTCCGCTCGTACGTTCTGGAAGAGAAACGCTGATATGCACCCAGCTTCCAGGAGTTGAAAAAGAACTGTGAGCAGCTCACCGCAGAGCTCCTCTCGATGCGCGTTAAGGACGACTTTTGGCCATATGGTCTATTCGTATATCCAATGTGCTGAGATCGTAGGCCGCACGTTAACGCAAGCTGTATATTTGGCTTTGTAGTTGTTCTGCAAGTCCTCAGCTCCAAGGATGTGACGTTTTCTGCTCACTTGAATCTGCAGTTCAAACAACTACGGTGTCTCGCCACTCAACTTCGTTGTCCGCCAGATCGATTTGCTTGTGCTGATCACCCGGCTCTATTTATATAGTGCCTATGTGCTAGTCTAGCAGCGAGTACCAAAGACTGTGTCCAAATGCAATTCCAGCGCCACTGTGCGCTTCTCAAGATGGTGGATTAGCAGCGAGTGCCATCCCGAGGATGCCCAAATGCAGTATGGATGGCTAAGGCAAGCCTCACAGTCTGTCGCAAGGTGGCTCATTAATTGCCTTATCAGGTAACCCTACAATCGTAAACCCTCTGAGGCAAAGCCCCACAAGCTCAGTTGTACGCCTAAGCAATAAGTGCGCTGACGTGTGTACACTGTCTGTAACGAGAGGCGCGTCCGCCGTGCCTTCGCGATCGCACAACAGCCGGCATAAAACAGCCTAGAGGACAGCTGCACGACTGTGGCCCAGGTGTACGAGTAGTCAAGCAACGGGACACACTGTCTGCCCCAATTTAAAGAAGTGAAAATATCCCCATCATGACAAGGACGTCCCTCACCTTCACGCCGACATTTCTTCGGGGAACGGCAAGCAGGCAGTGCTCAGCATACTTGCCATTAGTCAATATCTTTTTGCACAACGAAAACCAACAGGAGTAGAGACGAAGACAGATATATACACCAGTACCGATTCGCACACATTAGGTGTGTGCAAGAATACAGAACCCTATGCCAAGCGAAGCGCCACACGACCGCTCCATGCATTGAGAATCACGGACGCCACGAACAAACTATCGCCGGTCTTCCTGGCTCGACAATCGCGGACATTTCGTGAACACCGCTCTTCAATGTGGAGCTCAAAGTTGCATTAAACCGCTCCTTACTGCCTGTATGGAAATCGTTGAGAACCACCGAAGGCACAAACACAATCTCACAGGTCTTCATGGCGCTACTCCCGCTTAGACACCTGGTGGACAACGCGATCCAATATGATGCTGGACCGCATTGGCACAGACGATGGTTCAGGCTTTCCTGAACTGCTGATCACTGATCACGGAATCGCTGAGCTGGCGGGCCACACTGAAGATGAATTTCGGCTTTTTTTTGCAGTGGTGCACAATCAATCATCTGCCATTCATCAGGTAAAAGACTGTCGTACATGCGCCTCCGCCATTTTGGAGCTAGCGCGGGTGCAGGTAAACAGTCAGTAGAAAGCTCGCTCGTCCATATCGAACTGCCCTCGTTAATCCCGATCAGGCGCCAGTGCGAACCTTTACTGGTCGAAGTCGCGATATGTCAGACGTTAATCGTGAGTGACCCCAACATGAAACAGACTCATCTGCGCAAAGGCTTCATAGCCAGACTCACAAGCTGTTTCATTGCAGAGCACTGCCGCCTTGATGGTAAAGGTCAGCCCGAGAGCGATTATGCGTAATGCCTGAGCAACGCTCATGCCTAGATTTCTGCCTACAATGAACTCCACCGCCGTCTCTATGCGGTAACAGAACGGAATTGTGCTCACCGCCTGAATTTTATACAGAGTAGTTGAGGCGGAAAGTGATTAGAAGCCCCTGGATGCTCCGTCACACATGTATGAGTAATGCGAATATGGCAGGCGCTTTTCTGTGCCTCCTAATAATCGGCATACGTATGGCCACAGCAAAAACGTAGAACCGATCAGCTGGTACACTACGCTAAGTATAGTTACTATTGGCTTACTCGCTGAATAGTCACGCGGCACGGAAGCCAGATGGCACTTGCTGGGCACGTCAGGGCGTTTGTGTATGCAGGGATCACATTGGGAGCTTCAGTGCACTTCTATTGTAAACGGTAGTGCTGTTGTTTCCTCCCAAGCGTGTTGCAGACACAGTCTTCCATATGAATATCGGGGTCACCTCACCACTGTCTAAGGCGCCTAAGTTCATTCTCACGCTCTGTCCGGCGGTCGAGCATCATGTGTCCCCATAGATCTTGCACAATACCCACTCCGCATACCCCAGAGAGATATGCACTGATCAATACGCCACTGTGCATCTACCGATACACGAATGGTGTGTTGTAAGTCCGTTTTTGGTTATACACCAAGATGAACAGCCTTCAGAGTACCTCGTGGACTACATATATGGTTTGGGGAATCACAACACAGCGACCTACCGAATGGCCTTTTCTACACGCGTTTCCGTGCTGTGGAGCTAACGCGGGTGGCAACACGACGTGAGTAGCCATCCACGACCCCTATCATAGCTGGTGGGTTCACCAGGACTCCATGTAAATGCAGCACTCCGTGCATTGCATGCTCTAGCCAACGGGATGCAGTCGAACCGAAGCTGCGCTCAAATGCTGCTCTAGATACAGGCAAGACGTCGACGGATAAAGCTGGCAACCTCTTAGTGTCCTGCGGCCCTGTTTGGCAGTGCGTTTGAGGTAGTACATGACAGCACTCAACAATGCAGGGCAGGCTACAGTGTACATGGTCTCACTTCCTGGCACAGAGCAGAACTCTGGACGTTCGCCAACTACTCATACATGCATGCCAGATAACATCCCGGAGCGACAAACAAACACCAATTAACCTATCTACCAACCCATGCGTGTTTGCAAGATTCATAGACAGGGCGGCAGGTGTATGTTGTGCGTCTAAACGCGCTTCGATTCCGTGCGAGAATAAAGCTGCACCGTCCCTGTGTATAGCCCTTTCTCATTTCTGGTTCCCACACTGCTTCGAACTAAGAAGCCAGCGCAGTAGGACCACGTGTGACGAGTCTGAGCCGGTGGTGTATTATCAAACAACCGAAGGACAGTATCTTGGAAACAGGTGGGCAGGAGTCTTCTCGAACGCGAAGGGAACGCAAATGGCAACGTCTACTGCTCGACATTCATGACGCACTGCCTAAATTCGCAACCGCCAACAGGACGAAACGCATCTAAATGCAACTCAGCATCAGCTGCGGATCCAGCGCGTAAACCAGCACTGAAACCTCGACCTAATATAAGCCCCTCTGATACGTGGGAGGTGTCCGCTGTCTCCGTGATAGCCGACAAGTTTTTACGCGACAAAAGTAACACACTACCTGTTCCTCAGTACGCAGATTCCAACCATGCCTGTTACAACGAAAACATCCCCAAGTTTAGTCGGTAGCAGAAACCACTTCGCCTCCATAGCTGCACTCTTGCCTACGGGAATTCATGTATACCACTGCGATACCAAGACTGCCTTCGCTGTGCCTTCCCCACATCAGTAAACCGCGCCCGCACCAGCATTAAGCAGTGTTATCTAATTTCGTAGGCATAGCAGCAGGTCAATGGGACGTACAAACTTCCCCCCGTTACACTGATTCGAAACATTCATATTACAACGAAATGAACCCCAGCAATTCATCGGTTGCACAAGTCACGCAGAAAGGCTGCCATTTCCACCACATATCGAGTGGTGTTGGGGCAGAAGAAAAGAACACCAGGTCAATGGAACGCACATACTTCTCTCCGTTACGCAGATTACGAACATGCCGATTACGACGGAAACATGCCCAACTATTTACAGCTCTACCTGTTTCCCACAGCCAGCTACAGATATCCCAATCTGGCACAACTTTCCATGAGGCTCATACGTGGCAAAAGACCTCAAGCAGAGGTGCATATCTGCCGGAAGGCATTTAGCTATGCATAAAGACGCCAACACACATCTCCAGAAAAAGGGCTAAAGGTCCGATTTTGGGCCGCCGTACTGACTGAAGGCACTCCGTGTGGGGGCATCCAAAAGCAGAGCTTGTGTAAACATTATTCTCCTTATGGGGGTGTTAACGTTGTTCTCTTCAATCAACAACGCCTGAACCTCAGGACAGTACAGTTTATTGCTAGAATATTCCCAACCCTGGCACTACATCTCGCTCGGCCCATTCCTGGCTTCGGCTTGCGTCACCAGAGAAGAGCGTAGAAAACGTTTGAAACCGATTCATATATCACCGCCGTCACGCGCACACCATATGTGTGCGGGGAACATCGCACACCGTAGCCCAAGCATAACATTTGACCGTTCCTTAATCCCTGTCCGCACAGTGTTGAGAAGGAACGATGGCACGAATATACCAGTCCCGCCCTTCCTGGCGCTACGCTAGCACAGATATAATTCGGCAACAACGGTCTTCAATGTGGTGTTAAAACGCTGGCTGGGATGGCTGAATATTTCCTGACTTCCGGAACATAACCTAGCATCGTTGAATTGGGGAGGCACACTGCAGCAACCGTTTCCTTTCGATCTCATGGTCAATTCATCTGCATCCCAAGGCCATGTGTACCCAGTCTCACAACCTGTCACGTGGTTGGGGATGGACATTTCGATTTTCCAATTATGGTGAATTGCCCACAGCCTAATCGCATGCTGGTGAACTGATGTCAAGACCGCAATGTCTACACTGCTTGACACCCGCGGCTAGTTTTCTACTGTGCCTTTAGGATCGCAAAACTTCTAACAGATCTTGAGGAGATATCAGGCGGCAGCAAGGCAATGAAACACACCATCTGCCAGTCATGCAGATACGGAAATCATGCATAGCACAACAGGGTGGCTACAAACGTATGTAAAATTCAAATAGATCACACCTGCGCGTTTCCTCCCCGGCTTGAATATCCCATAATGTGACACATGGTAAATCAAGAATCATTGACACTGACGATTTATGAGAGCGAATGGTGATAGGGTGCAGCGCGAAAAACCAAATCCACATCTAACAATAAAGGTACACCTAGCGGATACCTACTGCCTATATACATCAAGTAAGGGGCGAAAGAGGGCTCTATTGAAGTGCGAATCTATCGACGTAGATTATGCGACAGCTGCAAGTACAAAGCTTTGCAAATGGCTGCTTATGCCGTGCTTTAGGTGAGCCGGTGGTAATGTTTGTCGTGAATCTGTGAATCGCTCCACGTTGGAGCCGTAGAAACAAGGACCTTTGGACGTTCGTATGGCATCGCACAGCGTCACGGCGCATACACACTTTGCCTACTGTTGCTTGAGCGACCAGTTGCAGGGGGGGGCGAAGTAACGCTGCTGACCGTATCGAAATGTCCTTGCTAATGCAAACCACTCTTATATGCCACCTTGCACTGTTCAAGATGCAGATATCGCTGCTTTCGCTGATGAAGCACCCCAAATACGGCTTCACTAACAGCCACCTGGTTACATTTGTAGATACTCAGCTACTGCCGGACTTACGGCCTTCCACGTAGATGCATCATCAGGTAGCATCATAACAGTCTACCTAAGCGTCATGAATGTTCTCGGGGTTAGACGCTGCACGTCTTCTATTAGGCCTCCTTGCTGGAAGGAGACCTTGGACGAAACAGCCTTTGACACTGTCCCATCTGCTTGATGTCCGACCACTCTGTATAGTTCTAGCTTACTATCTGCCACCCGTCAATCCCTATGAATTTGCCGTTTTAAGCAGCGACACAAGGTGTGTCGATTTTTTCCAAACCATGCAACGCAAGAGTTCCTTTCAGCAGTCGGTAAAACTTACCCAGCGCTGAACAAGCAAACGTTGGTGGTGCAATGTGCCTCTGGCGCTGCCGTACTCCCTGAATGCACAACCACCAAGAACACCCAACTGTGGAGGCATTAAGCGTGAGAACATCGTGTAGAGCTTTGCTTCTCACAACGATTTTTGCTTGAAGATGACCCATGCGCCTTCCCTCATAAAACTATAGACCGCTCCACAACAGCACAAACAAAAGGAGGCCCTGCATAGAGTGGTTCAACAACAAACACTATCCTACTCTGATGGACTCCAATTGGCAACCTGGTAGATCGTCCGATCATTTAGGCGTAGGAGCTCCCAAGGGTGCAGCACAAGCAAGTGAGTAGACCTGCGAAGGCATGGGAGCGGTCAACAAGAGATGGTAGCAAGTCACTAAGCGTTCGATAATGACACCGGTGGCCCAGCAGGGACGCATGCTTGTAATATCCGGAGAATCCAGCGCGTGCTGCGAAAATGCTGAGTTGATGCATAAACGCCAAACGCGGAAGGGTGTGCACTGGGTGAAATCACGTTAAGACGCGGAAAGGTTGAGTGAGTCATGGATGTGAAAGCAAACCTGGTGCAAGTGTGTAAACGGTTAGATCGTATAGTCATCACGCCGATGTGACCATTGGCCACTCACAGTCTTAAGTATGTGGGGACCGCATTTCGTCCAGGAGTTCTTGTTCAGTGCAGCTGGCCTTTATGCATATGAACCTATGAGTGAGTTTTGAATTTCCCGTTTCAGGAACCGAGCTGTTATTTGCAAAACAGTTATCATGCACGTCGCACAATCTATGATCCCCCGTAAGTCAATACCAGGATCCGCCAAACGTTAATGTGTGATCCTATTCCTTCTCTACGGTAAACGCTTCTTTAAAGGTGGTCTTTGAACCAGCACCCATACTAGCATGCACACTACGTTGATAATCCTTACAGTTATTTTGTACCCGAACCAGAACATGCTAAACACAGTCGCCGACGCACCATCTGATAATCCATGTGTTCCTGGAATTTCGAACAACTTTGGCGGCTGTTAGCCCTTTGTACGTTCCAATCTTTTGATTTTGGGGCACTCTTAGCTGTAGAAGCGACAGGTGGTCCTGCCACGTGCAGTGAAAGGAATCGATGGCTTCTCTGACTGAAAAGACATGGTTTGCCATCGTTATACAACTACTCACCGTCTTCCATGCAACATGCAAGTTTCCACTGCACGCAAATGCTACCGTTACGCTCAGCGAATATGCAGGTGGAATTAGCTAGGCGAATGCGTTTTAGTACAATATTCGTAGGTATGCTTGTTCAGGCTTGCATATAGAATATCCCGCAGGTTGCCAGCTCAAGTTTATTGCGTATTCCATCCAGTAGCAGAGACCCTTTTACTGGATATATCTGTCTCTGTTAGCCCACTCCCTGTGTAGATGGCACATGAATCCAAGAGAGAGGAATTCACAAAACTGTCAAATATCTGGATTGCGTTGTTAAAAAGGAATTGTGCTGCAATTACGCTCGTAAAGGGTAGCAGTAGCCGAGCAGAACCCACAACCTTTTTCAAGAAAACAGCAAGGCCGCCAAGGCATCAATGCTGCTTCATTTATTGGAATTTTGCGTCTAATGCCTACCATAGGCTCCACCGGGCTGAAAACCATCGGTATCTCGGGCTTACTCCCTGAGGCAATCACATATTACACACTCACCATGCGGGCGTCCCCTGCTGCCACAATTGCGCCAAATCGCAATTGTGATCAAAGCAGTACATATGTCGTGGCTAGCATGGTGCTTGCCTGCATGGGGCCACACAGGCATTGATTTCCAGTAGCTGGCAGTCAGTCAACAGTCGCAACGGTGGAACCCAAGCAAGGAGCACGAATAGCGTGAGAAGGTGATATTAATCACCAGACTAGCCGTAGGTAATGCATTGACGCAGTTAATTGATCATCTACGACTGGTTCTGCGACTGGTCTGGTGGCAATACTTGGCTTTAGCCGTAGACGTAAAGCCAACTACACGTACAATCTGCATTCGTGCACACGAAATGCAGCAACTAGAATCGCTCGTACGACAGGTACGGTCACACGCCTGCTGAACATTTTGGAGATTTGCTCTCCTTGTCACTCCCCGAATGCCGGAGGTGCGGAGCAAACACTCGCACTAAAACACAAATATTCCGATGTGCAAAGATCAACCCACTAGCTGGAATAACATTTCCCAAAACACTAAAGATGACTCGAATGGCTACCGCTAAATCATTCAGTGTTCAGGGCATTCATTGATTTTGTCGACGCAGAAGAACCGGCCCAAGTTGTGAGTTCTGCGGTGAATTGCTTCATTAGCCCGGCTGCAGCCGCAACAGGTGCAGAAGTGAGCATAACTGCAGATTTGTCTGCAGCTGCGTACCTTCAGGTGCTGCTCAATACTTGTCTGGCTAGTCGAACTGATCACAAGAGACTAGATTACGACCATACTACAGGTGCGCTGGTGTAAAGGTAAGCCGTTGCTAATGCTACGTTGCCCTTCTGTCTCCCACATACGAGCTGCATTCGTCCAAACATCACGTGCTGTGCTGGGCATTAGTGCGTGTGGTTTTGATGACGCTTAGAATGATTTAACGTTTGTTATTTACCTGTTTACAGCCGTATGCGCTAAGATACATCAGAGATGCTTGCGCACCCCTTGGTGCACCCACGGCAACTGCAACACTTAACCGCCATACGCGACAGCGCAGGTGAGGATGCAATGCATTGCCGACAGTGCCAAAAACCAATAAACGGGGTCTTTGGGAGACACCAATAAACGGGGCTTTTCATTCTAGAAATGTACTCGATCCACGAGCTTGAACCCATCAGGCACGCTATGCTCCACAATTTGTATCCCAGCGTGCGCTTCGCATGGATGCGTACCCCCTATATCCGGTTAAACAGTGGGCTTCAGTATGAACAGGATAACTGCGATACGGCATGCGTTGACGCACTCCTTGCTTGCCAGCCGTGTTTGCACGGCACGTGCTGCAACTCAGCGTTTGACCTAACTAATGAGCAACAACCAAGAGTTTACTGGGGCGGGGCTGCGCGGAAACACCCTGCACCACTACTGCCACTGCGACTGGCAGATAGCATATCATGTGCCTTATCCGATCGACCACACAGGCACAGACGGACGCATGGCATGCGAATGGATCTGGCACAACCACTAGACGGGTCAATAGGTACAGCTGTACGTGGCTCGGATGATGGAATTTACACGTTGCCCGGTCAACAATATTTTGCCGTACAAAGCCATGCGTCACACATCTAATGAAAACTCCAATGTTTAGGCAGGAAAACTGGTCTGCTACTGATTGATGTATATTACTATTTTCACTGAGATGCAGTATGAATCTTGTGAACCCTGCAATAGATAACGCAAATGTTTGAGCGAAACGCCCGAAATGCTAATGTGAACAAAAGATGGCGCACAATCTGGTGTTTATAGGTGTAGTCCGGCAAATACCACTTGTGCGGCTGGTAGCCAGGCATAGACGGGATATGATTAGTCTGCGAGTACAGCAAAGTGTTTTCTCGCTTAGCGCACTTTCTGTTAAGGTCGGCAACGGTGATTCTACTCTTGGGGCAAATGCACTGCAACTTGATGCAAACCTAGCCACATAGTACAAGCCACATCTAACGTGCCAATGTCCCCAAATGCCGGTGGAAACTTGGGGAGGAGGACGCCTACATGCCTTAAGCACTGGTCAGCAAGATTGTCTGGAACGGTGTATATACAGTGTTCCAGCATCGTCCGTGCCTTGTATCGAAACAGATGACGCACGTTGAGTTCTTGACGCGCATCTGCCTTAAGTGAGAGGAGCCGTACGTGCTGTGAGTTTACCGGAACCCTCCAGCCAGCCTAAGTGGTCGCAGATTCTTTTACGTTCAAAGCTGGGGTGAAGGCAACGCACGGCAACAGCTTCTCCCACAGCTACTTCAACTGTAATCAAAGGTGGACATCCATCAGGCTTTTTTCACAACCATATTATCCCACGGAACGCCAGCTACAGTGTGCATGCACTGGCTCCCACCAGTCACTAACGCTTACCCACTGAACCACAACCGTATTTGCTTAAAGCAAAAACCTGTGCTCAAACACTGAAGTCTTTGCCAACAACTGCAGCACTTCTGTTGCTCAATTCCCTTCAAATTCCATTGCCACCTTCACGGCTCATGGATAGCTTGTTGGCAGAGACTTCCGTATTCTGTCGACTGGTGAGTGCCGGTCACAACAACACACTTTCTGCGCATATCAATCAAATGTCTAGGCGTCAACGTGAATAGACGTACTGGGGCTGCACCATTCATTCCCTTTTTGTTTAAAGGTAGTTTTATTTGCTCTATTCTCTTTTTGTTTGAGCACATAAATATATGCCTGTAACGATGTGCAGTGTGGCGTATAGACTGCGCAGTCTCGTTGAGACCCTCAGTGCTCGTGTATGGTTTACTGGCAACGCACCGTATCCATCCATCCGTCAGTTCATGGCAAGCGTACATAGCTCCAGGTACCTTAATTACATTAGACTGTATCTTCGAAGGTCGTGCACAAAAACACACTTTCTGTGCATATCAACCAAATGTTTGCACATCTAACAGTCTCTTCGTCAAAGGCACCCTAAGGCTGTAAGATAGCCATAAAGAGAATACAGCACCAAAACCTAGCGTGTATCCATACCTCACGTTGCTTATGTTCCACTTGCTTGATGCCTCTAATGCTGCGTGGTGCACTCTGCCTTGAGGAACGCTTATCTCACCACAGAGGTCTAAGGCACGCTCCTACCCTGCTCGACGCAGGCACCACACACGTCCACTATTTGGCTGGCACCCGTTTGCTGATAGCTGCCCCTCTATGCGATAGCTATCAGCACACCACTACAAGTGCTGAAGCCTATGTATACAATTCTCCGACACACTGGTTGAAGAGCCCGTTTGTTGCTTTTCTCATGCCATGTACGAAAGGGCAGAAGGGACTGATTCTTCTGCGTCTGCTAACTGCGTCTGCTAACATTTCAACCAAATTTCTTCCTTTTTTCCACATGGGGTTCAGTCCAATGGTGAACGTTTCTGGTAGCGTCTTTTGGTTTATGAACCAGTCAGCTGAAAACCAACTGTCGCTTCCAATGACACTAAACGACACGCCTGCTCAACAGCTATGGACAGCCGCATCAACCGAAAAGTGCTGCAAGGCCTAAAAGCCCATTTTAGGACGAAATCCACCTCCATTCTGTGTATCGGTTGTATCCCACAACCGCTGCACTTTTATGCTGGTAGCTCTTCTATTGAATGCAACACAATCAGGGCGGGCTAGTTCAAAATGAAACAACACAAGGGCAGTGTAAGGTTATGGTTAGGTTTTAGGGCTAGGGTTTAGGGTTTCGCAGTGGGTCGGACGTTATTGACTCCATGATACCCCCAAATATGGCTTGCACTTCTTCAAACCGTGCGGAATTCTCCTGATGATGTATGAGCTATCTCGGGAGCTCCAGTTCCCCTAGCGGTGCGATGTGTAGAATAGTCCATGATAATAGCGAATGCCTGGCGACGAACCTCTTAGTGTCTTTGTATACGTTTACTCTCAACGTGAAGCCCGGCAGTTCACGTCAATTGTACATGGCTCGAAGTACCTCCCATAACCTCTGAAGGCAAAACCTTACACATGTTCCTTATACTGCCTGCGTGTAATACTTACACGTGTTGACATTGTAAGGAACACGTGCAAGATAATACCTTCAAACTTCACCGAAGTTATCCCCCGGATGTTTGCAGTGAGTGGTACGTGTTGTGCACATGAACACACATCCTGTGCATATCAAACAAATGTCTGCTTATGTAAAAATCTCTTCGGAATACAGTACAAGACTCTAGCGTTTATTAACCAGCACAGCATACCCCTTTTCTGCTGGCCAACTAGCCCGGCAGTGCTGGATGGTTCAGTAAGACCTTAGGAGAGACAAATATCACCAAGTCCCAGTTTCGAATGGTACCAAAGCTGCTGCAAACCACTCTTGCTTCATCCCTTCACTGCCGGGTGCTGCGCTGTGTTCCATAGCTGTCCAGCACTTGTAGCCATTTAGCTGTTAAACGGTGTGCTTGCACTTCTAGCCATTTAGTTGTTAAACTGTGTGCTAAGCCTCAGTAGACAATTCTCCGACACAATAATTGAAGAGGCCGTCTTTTGCTTTTCTTATGCCGTCTACGAATGGGAAGAAGTCACTGATTCTTCAGCGTCTGCGTCAACCATTCCTACCTCAGTACTCGCCTTCCTCCACTGGGGGTCCAGTAAAATGGTCAAGCGTTTCTTGTATGGTTATTGGCTCACGAACCAGTCAGCCTAAAACAAACCGTCGCTTCCAGCGACAGCATAGAAAACGTCTGCCCAACAGGTACGAGTACCCACATCACCAGAAACGTTCTTCAAGGCCAAAAAGTTCAGTTTAGTGTGCGACCCACTTCCTTTGTCTGTACCAGCTCTAGCTCACATTCATTGAACACTTAGCGCCTTAAAGCACTTTCATTGCATCATGCCACTGCATTACATAAAACACCCTCGTGGAGGGGTAGGTCTTCTGCAGTGTGCCGAAGTTCTTGACCCCATGAAACTCCCCATTATGGCTTGCACTTTCTCAACACGTCCGGCATTCTCCGGATGATACATGATATATCTAAAGACTTCCATGTCCATTAACATTGTGGTGTGTGGAGCCTCTGAGTGCTCTTGTATCTGTTTACTCTCAACGTGGTATCTTCATTCACAGCAGTTCTCCGTGCAGTCAATTGCACGGAGAACTGCAGAACATATACTCCTGGGGCTACTGCAAGGATTTTCATGAGGCGCATAAATGACGCGTGTCGTGTGCCAAACTTACTATCTGTGCATATCAACCAAGTGCCTGCGTACCTAAGAGTCTCTTCGATAAGGCGCCCTAAGGGTGGGTGCAAATAACCAAAACGAGACAGCGAGACAGTACAATAGTCTAGCATTTACCAACCAGCACAATACCTTTGGTTTAAGCTCTTTCAGGCAGCTCACTCTCCCTGCAGCCAGCAAGTGCTAACAAGTGTGTCCAGCTCCTACGCAACTCATTGATATAGGGCACGTTGGCAGGGCAGAGACCGTGCCTGTTAACGGGTTGCAGACATTCGAATATGGTAACCCACAACAGCGTGTAGTTCCTATTTGGGAGACTTCCTTCGCAATCCCAGGTGAACCTTGCGCAAGTCCAACCCACGTTTGCTAACTAAACATGTGCTACAAATAATGTGCTCTGAACGTATGCGCTGGCATTGCAGGCATGCTTCTACTACGCAAAATGCGGTCAACACATTCCTGTCGAAGATCGCCGCCTCTAAGACCCTACAACAAATTGATGCAGCGGTGCCAACCATCGCCGGAAAAGCTTTTGCAGGCCTAAAAGCTCATTTTACGACACAACCCACCTCCTCTGTCTGTAAGGGTCTAGCAAACAGTCTTTGAACCCATGCAAGTTTGTAGAACTACTGGTGTAGCATCACCTCCAACATAATGAGGTCGAGATAACTCTTGCGCAGTACGCCAAAACATCCTGTACGCCAAAACCTCCGGCGCTCTGTACTAACCGCATAAACGGCCACTGGCGAACGTATTTTAGGACCAATGCTGATTGGGCCCCTTCCGTTCGTCGATACACATACAGAGCGTAAAACCGCGTGTCATGCTTATTGCTATCGCACTGCGTCCGTACTGCGTCTTTATTCTTGAATGCTTCCACCTCACAATGATTCAATTTCCAGTGAGAACAAAATTGTGTGGTCTGGATGGGACAAAGTCGCCGAGAGCCAAACCCGAACGCCTGTGGCGTGGGGGATAGCGATTATTTGCGTACAAACATTGGCCCAAACGAGGCGCATCATCCGAGCAGACAATTGACGAGAAGCAATCTCCAACTGACGATAGTGTGTGTGTAGGCGCAGTATATATTGGTCCGAATGATTGGCTGCACCAGTTCGTTGGACAGTTCCTCGGCTACTGGCACAGGAGAGAACAGCTACCCCGGTTGGCGGGTCCAAGACACCATGCCAGTAGCAGAGGAAGACGGAATTCAGCATGCAAAGGCCAAGAGCTCGAGTGCTTAAAATAATGCGCGTGAGCGTCAAACGCACAGTCTGAGGTCAACCGAGTTCTGCAGATGCACGTATCCTCAGTAGCACATCCATTTGCCAATCGCTCGTGTTAGCGCCTGAATAAGAGCAGTTTACTGCCGTGTGTTGCTGGTGAAGAATGGAAATTTTGAAGTCATAAATGAAGCCATAGAAAACAGGGCCTCACAGACTAGGTGTTGAACGACTCTGTGAAGGAGTGGAGTTGCTGTGCACGTGAAGACGCTGGCTGTTTATGCATTTGACACGAAAAAATGACCAGCCACTCCACTCCTTCACAGTTTCCTGTATCAGCGAAATGCTTTCTCGCGTTTGCATCACTATCACCACAGTTAAGTATTCTTTTGGCATGTTCTACCGAACTCCTCACGTCGATAGAACGCACAACCTGATCCACCATAGGCAACCGTGCGCATTCGGCAGAGTGCTGCGCACTACGAATACCCAGCCACCCATGGAGCTACTAGTCATTGCTCATGTGCTTGGGGACACCTCTGCAGCGCGCCAGATCCGTGGAACAGAGGTGTGAAGGGAATTTCTAGACTAGGGTGTAGTTTTGTACGAGCTTTTAACATGGGCTGTATTCCATCCTCCCGCCCGTACTTAAACTCCTACATGGTTAAAGCACTCTCAAATTAAACACCATCAAACCTAAGGAGGAAAGTGCTTGAAGTGAATCTAGATGATGGCTTTCGCTCCCCGCAATGCGAGCGCTGTGGTGAAAACGTAACACCAGCAACAAACCTCGGCAGCATCATTGTGGTGTTTAGATACCGTGACTAGTTGAATGTGTGGGGAAAACGTAATACAAGCAACAAACCTCGGCAGCAAAAAACACCACCTGGTCTTTTTTCAGTAGAAGCCGCAATGGCATAGCCTTTGCTGGCCCCTTGGTACGCTGTCCAACGACTACCATAACGCCCTTTACACATCCCTAACAAAGCAAGTATCGCTGAGCAAGCGAATTTCAGCATGACCGGTGCGCATGATGGGTATCGATGGCATCCTGCAGTTGTGCGTGAACCACTAACGTTTTATGATGGGTTGCTTATTATGTTCCTCGCCTTTTATCCAATAAAACTACTAATCTCTTTCATATCGCCGTCCACGCAAACTGTGTTATCAGGGTTCCCTTATGCAGTACAGTCGCGTGTAACTAAAACATCAGCAGCATAGCACTTGCGCTCGCTGGCAAGCCGTCAGACACTCACGTACTGTTTTCTCCATGGGCGTCGGCCATGCACCACCGTCAAAAAACCACGATACGCAGGAATGCAAGCGCTAGCGGGTGTGAACATTTATTTTGGCAAACAGCTACAACTCACAGGCTGCAGCGCCAGATGCATACAAGGACTACCCCGTAACAGGCTGACATTAACTCGTTTGGCGCTACCCAGCCTAGCCTCCGCAAACTGCTCAGGTTGTCAACAAACCGCCGACGAACCCATGCATCCTTTCAGCTGTCGACGAATGGAACGCAAACGTGCCTAGAAAATCAAGGCAGTCCAAATTTTCTAGTTATGGGTGGAGTGCTGCCCTTTCTCCCTTTTCCAGGTTTCTAGTACGAATGCGCTTAACCTGCCGCGTCTGTACTGCAATTGCAAACGCGGCAGGTTAAGCGCATTCCTGCTAGAAACCTGGAAAAGGGAGAAAGGGCAGCAGAAACGGTTAAGGAGATAGGAGCCTTGGGAGGCGGGAGGTGCGTCATTGCAGTACCGAAAAGTTTACCGAGATTGGAACTGGGGTGAGTAAACCTTTGGAGGGGGTGAGTAAACCTTTGGAGGCGGAAGGTGCGTGCACCAAGTGCATAGATCATAGAGGCACTCTCTGCAGCGTGGGCTTTCAGTGTAGCATCCACGACTCATCAGCAGCTGACCTACAGCAACCGGCCGGATGTTCTAGAGCTCTGACGCAGAATCCTCTCTCATATCTTGGTAGGCTCCATCCACGCTGAGCAACTCCGGCAGCCTTACGGATTCTCCACTTCTTTTTTGGCATAATGCTCCAATACTGCACTAAGACCTTTAGGTGCCTGGCCAGTGCATACGAAGTTTTAGCCACGTCGCAGTCCTAACGAAGGACTGCGACGTGGCGAAACCTTCGTATGCACTGGCCAGGCACCTACGTGCAATTCTCGTCACTAAACCCACTACCAGGCTTTGCGCAGCCGACTAACCAGAAAGCAGCTTAACGTCAATAGCATGCAAAGGTCTCATTGAATCATACATAATCATTCGAACAACCTCTGTTGGTCTTCACATGGTACGTCGAATTCACAACACATCAGGGTGACGAGCAACCAAAACCTGCTTGAAGTTTCCTCTGTACAAACCTTTAAACTTTTTCTGGTACCTCAAAGGAAAAGAAACAACGCACGAAAGCGGAATGTTCTGACTGGTTTCTGAATACTTACAGAGCACGTATCTGGAAGGTAGTAGGCAAGTCTCCGTGAATTAACTCTGGAACCTTGTTTATTATCTCCACGGGGGTTAAGGGCTATAAAACAGCGCATTATGAGAAAGGTGAGAACCAAAGCTGCCGCCAGCGTGGATAGTGCAAGGAGGCCGTAATTTCCGTGCCTTGCTCTGCGGGCCAGCTGCTCGATGCCCTGAGAATGTTGTCTTGGGACTGAAGGATTCATCGAGAAATCTGATTGGTCTTCGGGTCCCTGAGGCCCACCCATTGCCATTCCAATGGGGAGAGTAGAAACAAGAACAAGCAGATATTGAGAGAGGCTCATTTTGGAGGTAGAAGATAAATGCCTAATCTTCCGTAACGCGAAATATGCTAAAACTTCGAACGAACAGTGTACGCTTCAAAGAAGAAGAGAGAAAACAATGTTATACTGCAAGCAAAGTAGCTTACCATTGCCACGTCGGCCGCGTGCAACCCGCCCACGTCGAAGCCCCGAAATGAGCGCGCGTGGGAAAATCATTGAGCTAGGCGCCAGAGGGTGCTGCCCCGAGAGTGTTTTTTGCATTGCTCGATGGTATCTAGACACGAGCCCATCTTTGAAGTTCAAATGCATTAGGTGCTTGCTTAATTTTCCAACGGCTTCCATCCAATATACCGCTATGTGTGTAGCCTAATACGGAAACAGCATGGTGCACAAACTCTCGTGCAGCGCACTGCGGTGGCAAGGAGTAGGGTCTGACCACTGAGGAAAGTATATACTGGAGTTTCAAATAGTGGGAGAATCAGGCATGTATTATCTATGGCCTATATCGTAAATGTGGTTCAGTTGATGCATCGTGTTTTACTTAAAAGGACCTGTTGTCTTCCATGCAACGGTACCTATGCCAGGCCGTGTCCGAGCGTTGGGAAGATCGGGGGGAAGGCGGCGCGCAGTTCGGTTATTTTCTTACGTTTAAGAATTGAAATTCAAGAACATTTGGCATTTGTCTTGGGACGAGTTAGTGACAAAAAGACGGGCTCGGCAGTGTGCGCTGCATCAGGTGGGGGTGGGGAGCAGTTGGTAGGTGTTCATGTTACAAGTTTCACCTTGTACTATTCCCATTGTCAGGGTATGATCTCCGTTTGTGTCGCAGCTGTAACCGCCGCTTCTGCTCTGGCTTCTGCCGTTGCTGTTTTCGTAGCCTTTGAGGCTGAGGCATTCTCACGAGAATGAATTAGCCGCAACTAGAAAAAAGACGCCCAGTGGAACATAAATTAAAATTTGACGTTTTAAAAAATGCCTCCGAGGAGGAAAAGGCCTGCATGGCTTCCCTCGGCGGAAGAGCGTTCTTAAGGGCATTATATACCCTGTTTAGTATTAAAACATACACATTCGGCGCTGGATTTCAGGGGCGCCGGTCTTTTCGGCAGGCGCAGACACTGGCATAGTAGACAACTGAGTAGTCGAAAGATTCAAGGATACTTACTTACTGCATCAATCCAGCAGCAGGACCACGGCTGGCATAGTTTTCATTATGCGTTACGTGCACTTGTGCAGTGCGGAAGGCTGTACGAAACTGTGCTGCATTTGCTGACACGCATTCCTTCTGCACCGATTAACCTGGAAGGGCACTTTGCCAAGGTTGCGTTGGCATCGTTGTACAAACACTATCGTTCCTGAAATGTTGAACTTCACGTAACACGTCTACAGTCCTTTCCTGAAGGTTACTCTGTGCGACAGTAGATGCTTAGGTCCCAGCATTCGTGAAGTTACTGACCTCCTGGATATATGTGGATAGTCCTTCAGGACAGGAACCCTGTAGTGCCTCTGCGGTAGTCATTGGTGAAGGGGTATAGCGCCTGATATCGTTAGGGCCCAGCATTCGTGAAGTTACTAACCTCCTGGATATATGTGGATAGTCCTTCAGGACAGGAATGCTTCAAGGTGTACAAATTCATACGAACCCTGTAGTGCCTCTGCGGTAGTCATTGGTGAAGGGGTATAGCGCCTGATATCGTTAGGGCCCAGCATTCGTGAAGTTACTGACCTCCTGGATATATGTGGATAGTCCTTCAGGACAGGAACCCTGTAGAGCCTCTGCTGTAGTCATTGGTGAAGGGGTATATCGCCCGATATAGAGTGTGTCCAAGAGGTATTTCTAGAAGCCTATCCGCTCAGGTGGTGTTTGGCCGTGAGGACGTGCTACTTCACCTACTAGCTGGGGTGGATGAATAAGTTATATATCAGGGTTTGCAGGCACGCCACGGCATAATGACGACTAATTCCAGCCGCACCGTTGTTTCCATGCGTATGCCTATAAAGGCGCAGTCTTAGCGACGCCAAGCAGAACAGAGGATCAATCCGCATGCAGCCTCGGACTGCATTGCAGGTGACCATTGAAAGCACGCTTTGTGCAGCTCATGAGCAGGAGGAAATACTCGAAGTGCTACCTACTGTCTACACCGAGCACGCCAAGATCCAGCATACATAAACAAAGTAGTATAGAGACTTAGCAACAAGGCAATGGGGATTCGAATTCTACATGGCGCAGTGTGTCCTACAGCTTGTAGAACATTGACCCCAATCGGCTTGTAGCTTCGCGAGTGCATACCTCAGCATTGCAGCTAGTCTAACGAGCATAAATCCAATTCTAACTGCTCCCTATACTCACAAACTGCTCAACAGAGGGACTATTGCTTCCCTGAACAGTTTCCATCTCATCTGCTTAACCTTAATACACACTACTGAATTAAATTTCCCGGCACACTGTTGTAACAAACTACCAGCTTCCCAGCTATGGCTAATGCACCTCTTGGCACGGAGCGAAATGCTGAAAAATTAGGTTTGCATAGACACGGCTCTTGGTGCGTGGTTCTGTTCCGACCAGCAGCACTTCTGTATCGTACCGTCTTAACAGAAGATGACTTGTAAAAACTCTGGTTTGTACGATAGCACAACACATCCCCAGAAGACTGCAGTGCTCCCGGACACAGTTCCGTCTGTTAATCTATCCACCAGCCAACATAAAATATTGGGTTTTCTCTGGTCTGTCATGCATCCGTACTCCCTGTCACCGTCAATTGAACCGGTTCCCCCAAGAAGAGAATTACTCCCTCAAATCGCCCAACCGCAATAGCTGTTGGTGATTTCTCATGGTCAGTGCCAGTTGCACCATTAATATCGTGGCGGGCCCCCAACCACCCGTGTCATATCCATACTGTTGGTACAGCAGTATGTAGCACTAGCCCGGATTTTACACGGGTGGTTTGGGGAGCGCTTTTATGAATACTCGACATTAGAAAACGCACATCCCACATTCGAAAACGCACCTCCTGTTCAATCGAACACATAAATCTTCTCCCACTGAGGCTGAGCCAGCTACATTAGGGCTGCCACGCTGCTCCGGTCACACGCTTAGCATACCAGTCTACGGCTAATCCACTAGTGAGACACCCAGGTCCATGAATTTCGTACTTCCTGTGTAGCACATTGTGTAGGCCGGTGTCTTTTAGAACGGATCCAGTTCTATACATGCAGCATCATAGGTCTGCAGCAACATGGACTACCATTCCCATTTCCATATCATAGTCACGCGGCTAAGTTGTCTCTACATAAGCTGCGAAATGCTCTGCATCCTTTTGAAGACGTCTTGGATTGCCCAACAATCTGGGTTTTCTTTCTGTTGAGCTAAAACCCTCGCCTTTGCGTACTATCTGGTGTGACGGCCATTGCGGTTTCACCCAGCGATTTTGGAATCTTCATGGCAGGTTTATACAAGAAGCAATCCGAAACCAGCAACAGGAGGTGCAACTGACGTAGTAAACGTCTGTCGTTGACATAGGCATTAACATTTTATCTTTAATATAGACATGGACATTTCAGAGATGCGTATCTTCCGGTGAAACCGCATGCCACTACACACTGCACACCTACAAACATACCAGATTTGCACTGTTTTGCTATCCCTGAGCTTCAAATAAGACTCACCGCCTACACGTTTGATTGCTGTTAGGCTAGATTCATTGCCATGTCGAAAGGCGCGTTGCACCAACCCCAAACCACTAGCATCCACCAATCCCTAGCGTGCCCAAACTATAGGCGGCGGCAGCCACTGTGAACAATTTCGAACAACCGTGTGGCGGCGCAAGCGGTAATTTGCACAGCGTATGTATCCATGTCGAACGCACTTTCTGGTAAAAGGCATTGTATCTGCAGTAGTCGGTATTCGGATTTTAAGGAGAAACACCAGACATCATCCGGAGGCGAATCCTCAAAATGTTGGGGGAACTAGTTACGTCTATGCAAATGGCATGTGTCTATGTGCTGTTCCCATAGACACAGACACATGCCATTTGCATAGACGTAACTAGAGGCAGTTTGATTGCCAACTGGAACCTAGCTATCTGCTTGATAGAAGGATTCAGACCGTGGAGAACCTACCACCTGCGGGATTGATACTATTGTCTACGTATGTGATCCCTCCAATGGATTCCTACCCAACCTCATCTGTTAACGAAGTGTGAGCTGATAAACACAAAAATCATCCTTGGTAACACCGGTACAGGTCCGCACAATGGTATCAGAACATGATACACTACTAGGCTCGCGCTGGTTAAGGCTACCGCCAAAAAATAGTGACTGCCAGAATCTGCGTTCTCTGGGGACTCTAGGACGGCTCGACATACGGTCTGTGAATAACGCGGGACACCACTAATATACCGAATAGTCCAAACCCATTTCACTACACACACACACACACAGACACATACATACATGCATACATACATACATACATACATACATTGATACACCAATGCCTTCCAGGTTCCCTTTGAGGCGGGTGTGCCTTCTTTGAAGTGAAAGGGCAGATGATGTGTCCGTCTCTAGGCCTCAGCCGCTTTTGCGTGCACTGTTCGCATGACGGTAGGACGTGGTCTGGTACTGGTTCGTTGCACCATAAATTCAACGACCGTCAACCGCATTCAGGCATTCAAAGGTTCCGTACGTTCTAGGATTTCATGCATCGGATGACCAATGAATAATATGTATATGCATATTAAGTGTACACTGCAGCTAATGCTATACTAGAATAAACCAAGTGGTGTAGAGGTTAGCGAGTACAGGGTACGAGGACTTCGGGCATACCGCCTGTAATGCAAACAAACGTTGCATGGAAAAGGACTCCCACAACGTTCTTGGATAAGAAACTACTCACGGCAAGAGTCTAATGCCAACGATCCTTCACAGTCAGTTGGCTATGACGACGTTGCCCGTATACTTGCACCCGGAAGCTGTGATATTGGACTGAATCCAGGGTTTCTGACGGTGTTTCTGGGGGGTGCGCAAGGACTACATGAAGGCAGAGGGTATTGCTGGACATGAGTAAAACCTTTCTTCGATTGTGGCTGTCTGCAATCTGTATGACAAACAATGAGATCTGCCTCTCGAAACAATCTGTGATTCCGACAGAGCTGCACGTGGAATCTGTAGGACAAACACCAAGTTGGCACTTACAACCTGCGTTGTGGAGGTATATGGGTATTGTGAAGCATGTGAATGCCACCACATGCCACTCTCGGAATTTCTCCGGACGCACTGGTCCACTAAAGGGTTTTCCTTTCTAGTAGTGAGCTGGTGTTTGTCCGCGTCACTAGTGGACTACTAGAAAGGAAAACCCTTAGTGATTTTTTTTCCGAATCGGCGCTCACAGTCTGCACGGTAAACAGAGCGTACTGCAATTTTCCCCTACGGTAAGGCAATGCCTCGCTCAGAAACCCTCCAAAGGTACGGCAGTTAGCTCATTTTTTACAGCATGCCTTGGTTAGAAACCATACGGCGTCGGAATTCCGCACTAGCGCAAACGGTCAGTGCAATTACTGTGAACTGGCTAGATATATAGGCCATACAGGGGCCAAATTTCCCGGGACAGGAGTGTCAATCTTCCCCCGTTAAGGGGCTACCAGCAACGGACTTGACCGGATACGCGCTCTTCCAGCCTGGTTAGCGCAGTCCAACGAATTGTCTCCAGCAGTAACTCGTGTTGCATCTTGCTGGTGCATATGCAGGTTTGTAGGAAAACAGTGGTGTGTTAATGGCCTCAAGACCTTTTGAAGTGAGTAACCTTAGATTCACTAGTGCGGGGCAAATCAGACTAGATAACCACACAACGGCATTTTTAAACAGTCCCTTACAGGCTGTGATTAGTAGAAAAGCCTACGCGCTTGTAGTAGTAGTAAATCTAAGTTTACGCACCATGGTCTAGCGGCCATGGCATTCCAGGATTTAGGAGACCAACTTTTGCGACGCGGATGCCCGACTGATCATCTAGAATTTATTCAAATTCTTATGAGCAACGCAGGCTAGCAGTTGGGCGCAACGAGAGCATGCCATTTTTGCAGACATACCTCCAGGCCTGCGTGAATCGCGATGAGTAACTGGTAATTAATAACCACGCCTAAGCATTCGACCGTCCGGTCTATGCATACTTTGCGCTTCACCACATAACTACTCCGAAGATATTTGGCTTATCCACTGGTTGCACTGGTAACTGGTTCTATTTGCCTCACACGTTCAATGCACAGTGAACCAGTTAAAGCACGAGGTGGCCAACTACAACCCATGGATACCAAGGGAAAATATCTAGAAAGTGGCAGTGCTAGGTTGAGGAAAGGACTTCCGAAAGCGATACGGTATCTGTGCAAGTTCCTGGTGTCAAAGTTGGTGAAAGAGCCAGAACCACACTAAATTACTGTGGAGCCTACTGTCTGCAAGGCAGCATACAGCTTTTCACAATCCACGCATAATCATTCTACCGTCGTGTCTATGCATACTTTGCGCGTCCCCACACAACGTCTGCGAAGATGATATTTGTCTTATGCATTGGTTGAACATTCCCGCTAAACGTACCACCTGGCGAACCGTTAAGTAGAAGGTACATGCGCGCCCATAGTAGCATATTCTGCTGAGCGCAATCAATTCAACCTAGTAAAACCCCAACGAAGGTGAAGAACGCAATTCTCACCACCATTGTAGTTGCCCTCCGTTGTGAGAATTGCGTTCGTCACAACGGCTTTGTTTGTATCAGTAGCTGGTATGCTGAATGTCTACCGTTGAGCTAGCGGGCACACATAGGTCTGTGGACAGCCGGATACAATAGAGACTGTGTGACTCCCAAAGACGACATTCCTCAACGGGAGATTCTAGATCGTCTTCCGAGGACCAGGGTACAGCGAAGCGGTTGGATTGTCAGCATGGCGCATCGCCAGAACAGCGTCCCCACGGAAATTATGATTCCCTGTACCCTGCTCCTTAGCGATATCATCAGCCCACGTATGTGGATATCTGTGGATCCGCAACGCTGGCAGAGCAGGCAAATCGTTGGCATAATTCGAACAGGGTACGCACGTACTGTGTATCGTAACCCCAAACCCCTAACCGTAAGCCTAAACCCTAACCCTAACCCTATACCCTAACCCTAAATATTGTGTATTGTTCAATACACAGCATTGCCACTAGAGTTTGAACACTTTAAGGTCACACCAAACAAGTGAAGACGACCGACACACAACGCAGCGAAATTCCCCAATGTTTACTTTCTGCACGTGTTCAAAATAATAGTTCTCCAATAATGCAGCTGTCAGGCATCTGCGCGTCTTTGAACATCCCGGTCGTGGGCAACGCCTAACCAGCATTCTTTCAAATATTCTGTTACAATGGAGGAATCAGCTATCGAACGATTGAGGCCTAGCATAACAGGTACACGGCATGTTTCCGATGTTCTCTCAGGCGATCGTAACATGGTGTAAACTATTTTATGCTGTAAATGTTCCACTTTAACCTCACTGACAAACCATGGTAGACCGGTCTTGTACCTGTCACGTGGGCACCTGGCGAATTTGTGAGCACGAGTAGGCGCCGGCTACGCATTCGTAGTCCTATGTTCTTGGGTTATTTCTAGCGCAGCGGACGCACTGCCTAATCAGGCAAAAGTCAAATACTTGTTGCAGTACACCTAAACGGTGAACCAAAAGCGGGAGTGCCTGGCCTGACGCTCCTTGCCACCAAGAAAGATATTACAAACCCCAGACGTTCAGCAATCGTGTCAAAGATTACACTGGAATATTGTCACGATCAAATTTTAACTTAAACCCGCACACACCGTTCCTTGAACGGCCATGAAAGGTAGTTCGACAGGGAGGTTTTTTCTTTGACCAGTTAACCAGCGAGTCAATTTATTACGCCTTAATAATCCCTCTGAATTGTTGTTAATCTTTCGTTGGGCTGTTAGGTGCGAGTCAGTTTATTACTACTTCAGTGGTGAATAATCCTTAAGTACTGACGTCTGCCCTAGCGACCAACATTTCTCGTGAAGCTTGTTGTGTGGTGTACGGGCTTCAGAGCTTGTGGTGGCCGCCCAGAATCATCCCACCACGTACAGTCTACACAATGATCACAAACCAGCATCTTTGTGCCTGCGTAATCCTTTTGGTTTGTGATCAAAGATGCCCTGCTCTTAACTAGCTCGATAGCAAGTTTGCTCCAGCGCTTCATTCATCACCATCGTGGCTGCTCCTGGGTGAGGCAATAGTTCAGCTCTGTCGTCTGGGTAACCAGACGACAGAGCATTCAGCCTACACTCCTGCCAGTTTGTCATCATCAGCCATATTCCACAAAGGGTTGACTCTGCAGAAAGCCTGTTAGCCTAACTGGAACACGTTTCTTGCGTTCCCAGATATGCCGTTTCCGACACGGAGTGCAATGCAGCGTCAATGTAGAAACCGATGAAACGTATATCGAATAACGAATAACACAGCCATACGCGGAGACAACCGAGCACTGACATACTGCTGCACGCCTGCAAGCCAAAGCAAGCCCAAGCAAGTCCTGCAGCAGTATGTTGGTGCTCGGTTTCCGTTGACTTGCTGACAGCAGGCCACGCGCAAGAAAGCAATCACCTCACGAATTTGTGCCTGTGTCGTGCCTCACCAACAGGTAGTTTCGGTGTAAATCGTACACCGTGATTCACCAGGCATACAGCAAGAAAGCCCTGCACTAGTATAAATCCCTATGTGCTCGCAGCACGAGTTTCATATACTAGCAGTGTCCTCACTTCAGTGCCCGGGTGGAGCATGCTTCTCCATTGGAACACATCCCGATGAACATACTTCCTGCACGGGCGTAAACCCTCAAGCTGTGCGGGCGAAGAACTGTGCTCTAACCACCCCTGACCGTCTCAAATGTCTCTATGCTGCTGGTGCTCGCAGTGTGCACAGTGGTTCATCAACATGCCGTCTGCTACAGAGTCAATGCGGTACGCCGCTTAATAGTTTACGCCAAGCCTTATGAACTTCTGCATATGCCGTGGCGGGCGCGAAACAAACAGTACAATGATAACCCGCACCTGATAGCTGCTCCTCATGGAGGCATTCTCTAAGCGTACTGACCGCGGGTACGACGAAAAGGGCCAGGAATGCAATATTTCACTTTGCACCGATCATATGTTCCATACCAGGTGCTGACGTAGTGCACATTCTGGCGTGACTGTCCAAACCTATTAGCACCACCTACAGCCTGCTCATGTTGCACGATCCAAGAGGTCTGCGCATAGGCATCGATACGTTTAACTTCAATGACCCTGTGAAAGGTCTGCGTGTGCCGCTTCTGCTGCTCTTTTTATGATGCTTTCTGCCTGCAACTGAGTGAGACAGCGAAATGCACGTAGACCGGCAATCATTTCAGGCCCGCAGAATGGGCAATTCAGCAGTGCACGTAGCAGGCAGTTCAGCAGTGCACGACATGAGCATGCCTGGGTACTCAAGAAGCGGAAACAGCGTTGGCTACCCTCTGACTATGCCACGAACGACTAGAGCTCACCCCAGCAAACGCGTCCGATTCTTGGCGCTGGCACTAAAGCAAACGGAGCCTATTCCCACCACCTACAGCCTGCGCGTATTCTCACGTATGAAGCCAATTTGAATACAGAAAGGCCGCGCAAAGACCAGGATGCTTTCAAAGTCAGTTTTACGTTCACGTTTTACCCTAACCCTAAAGGGAGTCCCTAATGCCTTCCCGGATAACATACTGCCTGTGTCGAAAAATGCAACACTGACACCTGGAGTTTAGTAGGTCTAAGCAACAGTAAACAATTCAGTCTACAGTAACGAAATCCCGCTTTAATAGTGCTCTAGTGGTAGCGGCAGGAGTAGAAACTTCTGCTGAAACCGGAAAGAACAGTATACCGACAAATGCGGAGCATTGCAGACATACGAAGTGTTGGAATTGTTGGGCGGTCACAAAATAGTACGGTTTGCAGGCTACATACCATGCGGATGCACCTTACAGGGATGGGAGTTGGATATTGCATAAGAACCTTTACAGGTTTTTCGTTTAGCACACCTAGACTCGCCGTGTAACAAATTCATGCAGGGCAGAACTATCCCTCCCCCAGCTACAGCTGCCGCTTACCCCTTGCAGCGCTTGCTTTGCGTAAATGGCAGATAAAGCAAGCAACAAATCTCCAACTTCCAATAGAGACTTTTGAGGCAAAACCTGCTCTTCACATCCAACTATATATCTTGCTGGTGCATTACACGTACTCGCTGAGCGAAAAACGGCAGGCAAAGAAAGTTAAAGAAGCGTGCGTTTTATCGATATTTATCTACCTGTTATAGACGACAGATCCATCAAATGAAATCAGTCTGGTGCTGAACTCTCAGCTTTTTGTCCCAACAGAATGCGCACGTCGACTTCTCCGCAGCAAATAAAGCACCGAAACAAGGAAGATCAAATCGTGCGAATAACGCATGAAGATGTTCATGCTAATTCATCCACATTTCTAAACTGTTCGCTAAGCAGAAGCAATCTGTGGTGCACCCAGACGCATCCCGGCAGAACCTACAGCCTGCGCGCGTTTCACGATACAGGATGGTTAAACAGAGAAGAAGATATTTTATAGACTCCAAAGGGGCTGCAGAGTGTATCTGCGTGTGGCTACTCTTTTTTTGCACTCACCTGTTCACTCGAGGTGAGGCCTTCAAGTGCGATTTACAGAAAAGACAGCAAATTCGAAGCAACTTCCCCGACTATGCAAGAAATGGATGTGCTACTCTTTACTTGCCAGGTGACGAGCACCAGTGCGCAGTAACAACCATTTTCGTGGAATCGACAGCGCACGACTACAAGGATGACACCTGCAGACGCTTCCGGTGTGAGCAAGGATGAGCAAGGATTACTGCTACATCCCACGAATCCCAGTTGATGATTCCTGGTTACGCACTCAAACCTAGTAATTGTAATCCGGGTGTACACCCAACATTCTGAATATCTCGCAAGTTGCCTCAATCGGCCTGATGGGATAAATGCCCGACATCCGCGGCGGACGCGTTGATCCTCATACCCTACTCACACGCTGTATCTTAAAGCTACCACACGGGGACATCGGTAAACAAGACGCACCACCGTGAGGCCCAGCGCACCAAGGCACAACTAGCTGCTCTACGACATCGTGAACAGTGATTCCTAACACCGGCAGAAGTAGTCTGTGTAGCTGAGCGTTCGCCCAGGCGTAAAGCAGTGCGTACTCTCTGAGTTTCACGCAGATTGAAACAGAGCTCATGCGCTGCCAAGTGGGATTCCAGTTACCCTCCTGTGATTCTTTTTTCATTTGTTTCAACTACTGCGTTCGTGACTGTACGAGCTCTGCGCATGGACCTAGCGACGCACTTGCTGCAGAAATCAGTGACGTTTTTTGGCGTCGAATCGACAATCTGGCGTGCATTTTGTTCCCACACGTCATGCAGTCAATGAGGTAGCACGTAGCCGTTTTGCATTGGAGGGCATAAGCTTCATTACGGACATATGATTCTCTAGGCTTTTAACTTATATATGGTAACAATTGATTCTGAACACTGAGCATGTTCAAATGTAACCTGGTCTATTGGGGGGTTATTAGACACCCAAGTTGGAGTCTTGTGCCTTGAGTCGTATTTCAGCGGGGCTGTACCATAAACGCGCAGGCCAGTACCATTGCAAGAATCTGTCAAGTATTGACGCGAAGGATATTGAAAACGAGGACCCTCCAATACGGGCCTAGAGCACTGATACACTGGTGGACATAGTATTAGCTGTAGCGTACCAACTGTAGCCAATACACGTCGACAAACACAGCAGGTGCTAGTGAAACACTAAACCCTGTATTCGTCTTGCAGGATTGCTGCTACAATTGTGACTGGGACAGTAAAACGTGCAAGCCGTCTAAGCCCTCTCCTGCA
Organism: Eimeria sp. OTU-X; assembly: GCA_904066255.1. Lineage (NCBI taxonomy): Eukaryota > Apicomplexa > Conoidasida > Eucoccidiorida > Eimeriidae > Eimeria > Eimeria sp. OTU-X. The sequence goes on along the minus strand of CAJFCX010000001.1, from coordinate 98,262 downwards.
ATGGGGCCCTCTCGGGTTAGCAGATGCCATAGCAGCCTTCAACAACGTGGGCCAACCCATCAGCTTTGCTCCATCACAATGCTAGGGTAGCCGTTGTCTGCCAACTCCTTGAAACTATCACTGTTCATCAGTATTTCATCGGCACCACGGGCTTAGTTGGTCCAGTCTAGGTGACTCCGGTACACCTATGCGTCCCGTTGCCTACTGTCTGAGTGTATATCATCCTGACCATCCGTCGAATTTCACATGTGATATGTGCACTATTGTCGCAGCACTTTCACAAACGTTTACGTCGACCTGAAACTATAAAATTAGTTTCTAAAACTAGTTTCTGGTCGAGTCGACATGGTAAACGTTTATCAGGACACTCAAAGCGTCACAAATACAGCCAAAAATGAGACGGACTTTGGGAACTCAGCGCCTACAGCTCATTGTTCTATTCCAGATGATTACACTCTCTGTCTGCCTGTTGTTGTTGACGTTGAGGTTAGTGTGTTGGTGAGCCTTGCAACCTCTATAAGCACGCGCCCCACACGCGTGACCGCCATAGGGTGTTGTCTCGGGAAGGAGCTTGCTCGTTTTGGAAGACCGACAGCAGACATAAAATTAACCCTCGCGTACACGCATCCAGGTGTGGAAATGAATGGCCAGATTATTGCACTCACTGCAGCACAAAAAGGAAGAGAGGAGAGAATCCTAGTTTGGTATAAACGCAGGGTTCGCCCGCGCGTGTGCGGCGGCACTCTCCAGCCGGCACACTCCACGAAACGAATGAAACGGATCTTCCTGGATGACGAATTGTGTCGAAGCCTGAACCCGGTGCATATCAGCCAGCGTGGTACTCAGTTTACGCCCACATCACAAGCCAACGTAGACATTTTTGCTGCTGCTGTGGCCTCATCTACAATGCACCTAACAGGCACCACAGTACCCAATCCGTTAAATACTACTACCAACGACGTTACGCACAGCCTATAACCCTCAATAGCCGAGCTGGGTAACCGGGTAATGCAGGCTCCAAATCCGAGTGTTGCAACGTGCATCAGCCATTTGAATTTGAAGCCTGCACAACCCAATTGTACAACAAAACCATAGAAATATAAGAGAGCCCACAACGAGGTGGACATGAGCTAGGATTTTGTCGACTGCACGGGAGCATATATCTCAACTGCACTACAATTCGGGGGGCCAACCGAACCGACAACCGAAGAGATGGGCAGAGGCCACCGCAAAACGTATCCTGGCTAACCACGTGGCACATTGTGGTGGTGAGGCCTATGGCCACACGTTTCGTTCTTCGCAAAATGCAAGCACAGATGCCTAGATCCGTCCGTTAGAACACTGCATGCGACCTCTGAAGTGATACTGGGGAGTCACCCTACACAGACCCGGCCCACCTGTCCTACATAAAACAGTCCAATTGGAGGGAGTCAATGCACTATGGGAATGTACCGCAGACAGCCTTGCGCATACTCTCTGGAACCCGGGGAAAACCACCAGCAGTCGTAACGCCGGTTTTCCAACCAATGAGAGTTTTCTGCCTCCGCAGGAAACATGGATCCGCAACCGACCTTCTTGTGGTGGCGCGTTGCTCGACTTTGGAACAGCCTTACTCATGACTGAGATGAGTGGCATGCATTCTGAATCAAAAGCGGGTCAGGGTTATCTACAGCTACTCAACGCGAATTTGTCTAAAACCTTCTGTAATCTCACCATCTGCGGAATAACCGGGCAAGCTTAGCAACGTGGCATTGAAACACCGTTGGCTGCTCTGCCTGCACATCTAACTAGCCAAGGGGGCAGATTGCAAGTCTGCGAATGGATTGGGAAGTAGCGTTGTATTCTGACGCACATTCTTCAATCCATGCAAAACAACACTCCTTCAACGAGAACTGCCGTACGTTGCCGGTGCTGAGGAATAATTTGCAGCTCTTGCACAGCGAGGGCCGGAGGGGACAACGCTGCACTAATCGCCGTATTTGCTGAGCATAGCCCACGTCCCAACCTCAAAGACGCTTTGAGAGCATGATGCCTGTAGCTGCTGCCCTGTTACCTCAGGCGACATGGTGCTTACTTTCTGGACCCCGGGGGGGAGGGAAAACTTGCTGCAAAACCCGATGCATACAGGGTGACTCTACTCCTTACTGAGTTCAAGCTCGATTCATTTTTTCAGTCTGCTGGTTATATTCGGGGGTCTGCACATCATGTTGACTTTGTCACTGTCTAGTTAACCAGTGCCTGGGGTTGTTCATAACCTAGCAAGTGAGCCAGTGCCCTTTGCTCCACAGTGGTTAGCCTCCGGGTGCCAAACATCCGATACTGGATATCTTGCTTGCACCAGGATTTGCTGAACACTAGCAGAAACTGCAAACCCACTAGAACTGCAGCTGCGTCAGATGCTTGAAGCCCCTCTTCGGGAATGCACTACCGCTGGTGCTCACTGCCTGTATGCCATGACGCTCGCTTTGGTCAGAAACCGATAATCGCTACACTGCTGCAAGGCGCAAAAGTCAGCGTGCTAATAAGGTGCAGCAACAAAAGGAAACTCATCAGGCAGTGTCAAACACCCACGTTCTGCCCAGAACCACATCGCACCGACGGCACACTCAAACCGCGCACCAGGTTCCCAATAGCCGTGGCCGACGTGGCGGTGATGCAGCTAACAACACCGAGCTACTTGCTGGCACTGTCGCCCTCGCGGCAGGCGCTGGCTGAGATATTTTCTTGCCAACGCATCGATTATACAAGGTTGTCACGACGAAAAGCAACACATAATGCCTGGGCACAAGGCTTATCCGTTGCGGATGGTGGGGCGAAGACGCTTAGTGGCGAACCCTCGAACACGCGCAAATAATATGCTGCATATGCAAAACACTCATTGTCAGAAAAACGCGACAATGCATGTTCTGGGCCAGTGGAGTCTCCTATGGATGCAGCAATTATACCTTCAGAATCTAAGGGATGCCTTTTCCAGCAAACGTACGTTGAACCTCGAAAATAGATTAGCAGCAGCAACCGAGTATCGCATCAGCAACGACGGCGTTTACGCACGTTCAACCGTACTTCGCGAAAGCTGCCACCTCTAGCGAATACAAGCATGCTTCCAGCTCATGATTGCAGACCATAGCTATTGCAGCCCACCCAGCAATACCCCAGTTTTCGATGGAAACGGCGGGCATATCAGACTGAGCAAACCTTACAATCTAAATACCCAAAACTTCCGACAACCTCTGTCTACAATTTCCGTTGCTTGATAAAAGCGAATCTAAATACCCAAAACTTCCGACAACCTCTGTCTACGATTTCCGTTGCTTGATAAAAGCGACTCAGTGCCTATAGTTTCCTACCAAATACAGTGAGGCGTCCTTTATACCTGTGTTCAATGACACCCACCATCTGTTTGCCACCCACTAAATCTTATATGAGCTTCGTGCTGCATTGATATTCTTCTAGCGCTCCGATTCATTCGGAATCAGACACGCTACGTGCTATGTTGTTCCAACGTGCCTGTGTGAGCCCTCTACTTGATAAAACCCACAAGCTGGTGTCCAACGAAAGAACACCGCAATCAGGTTCGACTGGCTACGCTCCTTTGAGTGCATGGGTAAAAATGCTGAGTATTGAGGAAGGAAATATACGGCTTTAGCGAATTGTATCCGCGCTCCCACGATGTTAGCTGACATTACTAGAACTATTCCAAGAAGCCCTGAAGATCCAAATTCAGTTGGCGATTTCGATTAGCATACCAACATGCATCGCCAACGTAACATGGCCACCCACGATGCAGGCGGTGGCTGTATCAATCGTATGCAAGCAATATTCGTTTAGACGTACCTCCTTCGGACAACCAACACACAATATCCTCCTAAATCCAGCCATGCAATACGGCAAAAAATTTAATCAGGCGGTGAAATTCTTATGGCTGGATCAATCGTATGCAAGCAATATTCGTTTAGACGTACGTCCTTCGGATAACCACAATATCCTCAACCGGATGACCAACACACAATATCCTCCTAACTCCAGCCGCGCAACACGGCAGAAATTTCAGGTCCGCCAGAGGGCCTGGTATTGCAAAATAACAGCAGAGACTCGAAAGCCCTCCAGACTAGGCGATTGCAAAAACGAATGCATGCGCAATGATGCGTACAATCTACAGAGTGATTAAAGCAACGATAAATATTTTTATTCGGTGAGTACTGATACACGTTTGGGCTAGGGACCGAACTGGCGTAAGTTCTATAATGAATCCGTATAACACCCTGCAAAGACAGCACTGGGCCTGTTCTCGGTAGAGCAGATTGCGAAATACAGTCATACCGCTCGCTGTACCACAACGTAAATTCCGAGAGCGGAGCTTGCCACAGACGAAGCGGCTTGCCGAATGGAAGTCTCGCAGAAAATATCCACCACAATGCTCACCCTCTGGAGGCGCACCGGCGGCTGGTTGTTGCTGGGTTATCAACTAACCCTAACACTAAACCCTAAACATTATGGTGGTGGGAGCTGTGGCAACATGCTTGAGCATTCAAAGAGTTGGTTGTGTTGACTGAGCAACGAATTGAAGGGGACGCACTAACACTAAACCCTAAACATTATGGTGGTGGGAGCTGTGGCAACATGCTTGAGCATTCAAAGACTTGGCTGTGTTGACTGAGCAACGAATTGAAGGGGACGCACCTTCTGCACGCAGTTCGACAGGAACTGTGAAAGTCACTTGAGAATATCCAATACACAGTGGCCGTCAATAGAAACGTTTTGATGGACACGGCACGTGTAGCAACAGATCAAGCATTGTTGCTGACGCTGCAGTTCCAAAATAGCATCCACAGCTTACCATCTGAGGAACGACAGTCCCAAGCGTCCCCATGACTACATGCTCTTTTAATCCGTGCGTTTCAATTCGCAAGTGTGTCAGAGTAGGTAGAACGCTTTTGTATGAGGGGGTCCACAAGGACTCCTGTGGTTGGCATGTCGCAGACGATCCGTTGGTTCTCAACCCATCGATGCACTGGGAACGGGTGCCAACCCTAGCTTGTCAGAATGAAGAAGATGAGCCTGTTTCTCAACCTATAGTTCGAGTGCTTCAACGTACTAAAGTTTCGAGAATGTCCCGCCTGGCCTTTGCACTTCAGGACAAGCAGGTAGGATATCCACAAACTGTGTAGCACAGTATTCAGGATCAAGCATATTTCTTCCATGCAGAACAGCATCTGTGTGCAGGCAGAAACATAATAGAACGAATAATCCAAATATGTGCCACTGGCCAGTTATAACGCACATACTGGTACACGGTGAAGCTCGCTCAAACATGCGTTTATATGAATGTATTCGACTGTCTAGAGGAGGCTTAACGAGTATGCTTCTAGCACCTACTTTCTGCACGGCTCAGCGGATCAGGAGTCATCCGCACAGACACTACCCAAACGAGTACCGACCCTCACGAACAAAAACCCAACATTTTGCTTCGTGCACAACAGACGTTGCCTTCACTGTGCTGCTGTGAACGCCGATGCTTTCTCGCAACACATGGTCTTGCCTCCACAGCGATAGCGCAAGTGAGTATTCAGGGGAACTCCGACACGCGGAGCAAAGACGGACGTCCATCCGATCGGAAGTCCATCCGATCTGCAGGGCAAGGCAAGACGAACTTCCTGAGCATTCAGCATTCCGCCCTGTCGCCGGTTTTCACAGCACAGTCATTTGCACCTTGCAGAATTCTACATCTACACTCGTGTTTCCTTCAGTAGTTGCCACGAGCGAAGCACATGCGCTACCGCTACCCTGGCCGGGATGACACGGCCAAACCACCGTCGGAACAGCAAAGCAAAGGTTGTTTAACTCCTGAGTGTTCTTCACAATCGAGACTAACTATACGCGTTTAATAAGTGTCCTCAACAGAGTAATCGTTGTGCCCCACAAGCCTGCTCACTGGGTATTTCTGCTGGTTTGTTGTTTAAACCCTCACTTTCTGTTGGTGAGCATGTCTCATGTTTCGGAAGCTTTAAACGGAAGAGGTTACGCAGAAGACAACCAACGGCACGCTACTCCCTCAAGCATCACCAAATGATTGAAACCAAGCCCAAGGGGACTGTCCAGGATTCGACTAGCCAACCGGCAGCCGTCTACGGTATTTGTAGTAGGGAATGCCACGAAGCAATACAATGTACGATCCTAGCGCCTTGGGCACAACAACAGTTGATACGCGTTCCAGAACAGGATAACAGCGGCAAGCACTGGTAGAAACCACGAAAAGTTTCATGATACATACAGCCTGAAGCGGTCCCAATGATGGCGAAAAATGGTGGTAAGTGACTCCAGTTGGAAAACACTTACGCCACCTGTACATGTGCCTTCCACCAGACTGCTTTAAGTGGTGCGAAATAGGCGACGTCCCCACCTTTGTGAAACTGACCGCTCGTTTCCCTTTTCATCTTAAAAACACGCTGCAGATATATTCAGTAGTTTGCGTACCATATCATTCTATGAGCCTCACTTCCTGGAAAGTTGCAAACAAATCGGCATACCCTGGAGTGGCTAATAAGGAAAAGGAGATGGTCAACGTCTACCGGCTGGAGCATCCAACGGTAAAAGGCACATGTTGAAAAGCATACTTCCTGAAGGTCAAGCTATCTTCCCTAAATCGATTTTCCTTTAACGCTTGAAGCCAGCAAGGGCACGGCCGCTACTCAAGGAGGCGATGCTGACACGCCGCCGCAATCCATCTGTTCTTTCATTAAATTAAGGCAAGTGCAGAGACGGTGTGCTGCCCCAAATTGAACACTGCAAACATGTTGAACACGTACGACAGGGCGGCGCCTGAACAGGTGATTGTTCGGCCTACGCCGCTTTGACTAGAAAACTGACTACCTGGTAGTTCAGAAATGTCCAACAGTTTTTCTACATAAGCTACCCAAAGGCGTAACCGTATGTGTGTCTGCTGGCCCTGCAACTGAAGACAGATTTTCCAATCCGTTTGAGGCTTAAGAACGGTTCCGTCAGGATAAAGCCTATGCTTTTAGAAGTGCTACCAAGTCGAGACAGAAAGATAGCCATATGCGTGCCGCGCTCCCTCTTAGCAAATTCGTAGAGCAAAAATGGGATCACGTATACGAAGGTCACCGCAGTTTGGGCTCCATCCGACGCACTAGCTGGTGAACGTCCTTGAGCCATCTACGCTACACCCGAGCTGTGCGCTGAAGCTTTTCTGGTTCCACTCACACGCGAGCATCTGTGTGTGGATATAGAATTCAGATAGGAGTCACGCATATCACACTGGGGTGCTGGAAGCCAGCCTGTATTTTGGTCCGAAAGGCAACAAACACCTGCAGCGAAATCTCCAGTGCTAAATGCTCAGCTAATGAAATGCTCACGTTCATTCAGTTCACTGGGGTAAGTTGGCGTTCAGGTATGAAGCACAGAGTACCTACAGTAGAGTAAGGCAGGCCATTACCATGCTGTGGTGCATGTGGTGCAGGGCACCTGCTCTACGGTGATCGTACATTCTTGCAGAGAGCATCAGGAGCCGTCATTTGACAGAGAAATTCCAGGGAACGAATGTCTCATTATTCCAGCACGGCCCATCAGCCCTTACTGCACTGGAGGCTACGGGGATGAGCGGCGGGTGGGGCGAGAGGGAAGCAGACAATGCCTCTGGGACCAACGTACTTTCTAGGAATGAGCGGTATATATGCCTGCGACACGCATTCGACGACGTGACGCCGAGGGTATTTTGAGGCAGTGGTGAACCAACATTTTTGCACAATCAGGCATTATGGAGAAGTTGTGCTTGTATCGCCTAAAATTTGACCACGCTGCACTAATTCAACACGGCTGTGGTTTGGCTCACAACCTGCGGCTGCACGTTGGCCGGTAAAAACGCTTCACGGCTTTATGGGCACTATGACAACACCATACCGTGCTGTACAGTCCTCCCAGTGACGCTTGTTCAACGGCAAAGGGTGCATATGACCGCCAACGTATGACGGCGAAAATCCCCATCACAGGTAACGTACCGACTACGCACCACCGGAACGGCTCTAGGCAGAAAATAGCTAACGCCGTTGACGACCCTGGTACAATCAACGAACACTCCGGCAGCAGCAATAACAACGGCAACAGCAACCAATTCAAAAATTCGTACCGCTGCTGTCGGCAAACGCGTTGCAAAACGCTTACTAGCATCACATGACAATTATATTTGTTCACAAGGAAAACAAATCATGCACGACTCGCCAGGTAAATATGTAATAACTGTCAATGTTTTTTGACAGTTATTACATATTTACCTGGCCCACACATAGGTCAGGACTGTCGCTGGCAAAAATTAGACGACTCACTGCCTATTTGCCACAGAACCGGCGTTCTCGGAACTGCGGTTGGGGCAAAGGTTTGCAGAGAGGCGCAAAGTAGTAACCCAATGCAACCGGCGAACTAAAATATTTTAGAATGCCTCGGCCAAGAAGACACACTGTCTGGGCAGTTTAAAACTCTCATCTCCATATAATCGTGACTATGAAGTAACGAACAGCTATCTCAAGATGGCAATTGTTCCAAAACTATTAGATTGCAATCTGGTGTCATATTTGCGTTGGGGGTCAGACGTGGAACCCATTACGCAGGAATGCCTTCCGCAGACCAGTCCATTAGACCACCATTACGCAGGAAAACCTTCCGCAGAAGTTTGACGGAAATGTGAAGGCCCCATTCTGGGGCCAATGCAGCAGCACCAAGCAACCAGCCATCGGCTACGAAATATGCGCAGCCCATACGATAAAGCAGATACAGACTACGCACTATCCGTTAATAACAGACATCGGGGAGCACACAGCTGAACCACACCTCTCCTGCTCCAGTAGAACCTGCGCGCCCATGCCATGTTTGTCGACTTTGGGATCTATCGCTCTTACATCCTGCTCACACCGCCGGATGGTGAGTATTATGCTGTCTAGTCTCAGCTGTTGTATCGAAGCTGTGCAGCCTGAATTCTATATTGGATTCTAGTTCCTCTGCCTGTGCCGGAATCAGCGGTTAAAGAAGGCCCTGTTGACACGAAATTCAGGACCGGCTAACACACCTCAAATTGCTGTTCACAGGGAACCCTTCTCTGCATTGCAATAACTCGGGAATGGGGCAATTTGTGATCGTGCGTGACTACCAACAGGAGTACCCACAACCTGGTGAATGTGTGAAGGCCAGATGCTGCATTCTTCGCATCTCGTTCAACTAGTGGAATGCCGTGCATTACTGAGCACTGGACGACAAACGTAGCCGCAGCAAGGAACCAGGTATCGTCTATGAAGCGGCCCATACCATAATCTCCATGCTGAGTAGACATCATTCGCCTCCATGCTGAGTAGACATCATTCGCCTCTGATATCGGTCCGATTTAACCTGCGGTTAGACCACCAACATTGGGGAGGACGTATTGGCAAGCCTCGTATTTGCGTGACTTCCTGGAGCTGGGGGCTTTGCCACATGTGCGAGATGGTGCTTACATTCTTTCCACGCCACCGGATGATTCGCACCATTCGTACAAGCTTATCAGGGCGGCTCCATACGCAGCCCTTGCACCGTAATTGACACAAACGAAACTAGAAACGGTTGCCCCCGTAATAATTGACACAAATGAACATAGAAAGGCTTCTTCACACCGGCACCGGCGCGGGTGTTTCAGCTCATCACGGCACTGTGGGTGAATCGCTTCGACGTGTCGTGCTGACCAAACCATATGGCATTTCATCCATGCGAGCCTAACGAGCACTCCGCGTGGTGCACAGCGTCGCATCAGGTGCAGACAAAAACATAGAGGCGAGCACTCTGAGTGGTGTCCTCCATCGACCTACGGAAACACACATCAGCGCCACCTAATTGCAAAACACACGGTGTGTGTGTGTGTGTGTGTGCAAAAGCAGAATAACGTTCAAAATGCTGCAGCCACAACAAAGGCTACCCGACATCTTCCGACGTGGGGTATAGGAACTATTATATTCTGCACAGTTCAATAGTATTACAAATCGACATATGCATACATCCAGTAACACTGGATGTAGCTCAGGAGTCGGGAAATTTGATTTTGCGTGACTATCAACGGGGGTACCCACGACCTGGTGAATGTGGGAAGGCCGAGGATGAATAGATGTTGCAATCTTCGCGTCTAGTTCAGCGAATGAAATGTTTTACTGACCACTGGAGGACGAAAGTAGATGCAGCATGAACCAGGCATTCGCTATGATAGCCGCAGCCCATACGATGGAGTGGTCACGGAATAGACATCCGCCTTTCATATACCTCTCCGCTTGAAGCTCCTCGTTCTTCACAGTGCACCTGCAGAACATTGGCTGCCTTGGAATACCTGCATACTTTGCGATTTATCGTGCTTACAGCCTGTAGTATCCGGCGGTATATGTACAAAACTGATGCGTGGCCACGTTTCAGCTTCCGAAGGCAGTGTGAGCAGGCAGTGTTGGTAAATACCTTCGACATGCTGAGGTGCAAATACAACCACTACAACTCGTCCCCTCGTACCAGGCTAGAACCTCCCACTGCTTTGTAACAAACGAGGTATCCTCTGCTACAAAATCAAGCACACCGTCGCATTGCGGAAACAGTAATTATTTGCTGTGTCGCCTAATTTTTCAGACCAGACGGCAACGGATTCGATAGACCCCACAACCACTCAACACGGGAGGCGACAGACAGGGGTGAACAAGCCGTGGCTGTTCTGGCTGCAGCAAAGATGTACAATTTGGACTTTAGTGGGCGAGATCGAATATACGTGACTACAGTCCAGGAATGGCGTGCACTTTATATTTGGAATGCATCCAGGGGAATACACACAAACTGATGTAGGAGAGGCCATGAAGTACGGCGGGTGCCCATATGCATATTTGCCAGCTGCGAATAAAGCAAGACAATCCTAGGCAAGCCACGTAAACGAACCAGAGCGAACGAGAGCGAGAGCGAACGAGAATTGAGGAGAGTGAAGCTCCATAAGCCACAAGTCCCAGTTGATTCAACAAGAATAACCAAGCCAAAGGACGTCAGGTCCAGCTGGGACTAGGGTTAGATGGTTCGGAATGCGGTTTGGTGGCTTCATGTTTTCTGCTGCCTAGAAGTCGTGTAACGTACAATCTGTTTACTACCGCACCGTAGTGTTCCATAGTCTGTACCACAACGAAGGGCAAGAGGAAAACCCGACATGAAAGGCCATGGCTTTTCATGGAACGTACATTCTTTTCGGGAATCAGGCAACTTCAGTAGGACTCGCTTGATCATGAATATTTTGAGAATAGAATCCTGTGCAGGATCTACAGGGTGGCTGTAAAAGAGCATACGCATGAGTGCCGTCCTGCCCCTTTCTACCAACATACTCATGAACGCAAAAGCTCCACAATGCGCAATGGGAACACTACAAGCACTATATGGCATTTCATCCTGTTCTCCCTAGTGAAGGTACGGAACGGAAGTCCACATTTTCGACTTCCGTTGCTTGAAACGTACCGCCTGCTCACAAGTAGATCTAAATGTCCTGGAATCAGAAGGCCGGAGAGGGAGCACTAGCCTAGTGATCTGTGCTACGTTCATAGCTACTTTTTTCATGCGCATTACAGATCACTATTGTGAGGCGCACAGTGTGCTACGTTCATAGCTACTTTTTTCATGCGCATTACAGTGTGCGCCTCACAATAGTAAGGCACGTTCGTCTCCACACCAAACGTACAAACTATAGTCCCAACAAATGCCAGGTGATTCTTTGTTGTGCCTCAAAAGCATTCCTAGAATAGTACAGTCTGCGCTGATCCTAAGCATTGGTATATAGCGACGGTAGAAGCAGCCACAAGATGAACACTTCCACAACAGTGCTCCACATTGATGCTGCATGTAGTTGGACAAACAAAAACACATTGGATCGGTGAAAATATTTTTAGCTGTGTAGTACAGATGGTAAGCAGGGACGTGTTTGTTACTTCTCTTCTACCGGGAAACTTGACTCACCACCTTGTCATATCGCGTGTGCAAAACTTTCTAAATCATACGGAAGGGGGGAAATGGCATTAGGAACTTCCACATACTATACGGTTTCGTAATCGAACTTCATCCCCGGCATGCCAAGGTCCAGTGCCCGGAAATATCTGATCGGGAGTCATTTGAATGGTAGGAAGATGACGAGCGTATAGATACCATGGGGAATGCTGCTACGAATATATGCACAATGCTAACTCATTTTGGACAGGACAGGAATGGACATACTTGGACAGGAAAAACGGAGATAGCGACTTCTATACAACTGTGTGTCTAAAGTCAACAAGACACCAGATTCGGGCTCCATGAGAACGATGCGCTGCAATGTATGCCATGTACTGTTACAACACTGGTGTTTCATTGACTATTTCCCCTTCATACAGTCTGCAACATGAAAAAAAGCCATCACTGCACAGTTGTCGTTCACTCAGAAATAGAAATCTACTCACGTGCAAGGCAGCAATCGGCAGCTATCGGTTCATTCATGGCATAGAAGAGCAGGACGCACAGCACCATCGCTTAGGTATCCCGCCAGCAAAGCATCCACACTCCGACGAAACGTACGTTCTATACATCCGAGGTGTCCGTCCATCCTCACGCGTACTCGTTGCTTGTCTCAAAACCTTTCATCACTCGGCTGGTAAGGCTGTGGGCCATTCAATTGAACATACTGTCTGGCATCGAAATGATTGATATAGGGTAGGTGTGCTTCTGTGCTCTACGACGTAGGCGTCTACCGTGCTCAGACAATAGCCAAGATTGTTTGGTTACTTGTGAAATCTTGCAATCCATTCCGCCTGGTTATCAAATCTGTTCCGTTGTCGGTACGTACCACCACTGCCTTCTGCGCAGGTAATGCGCAATGCGTTACAATCAACGTAGGCATACGTTCAAATGGGACAATACCCCAGTATAGAGAGGCGCCACTATACCATCATCCATTGAAACGCAGAAAATCCACAGACGCCACTATACCATCATCCATTGAACCGCAGAAAATTCAATCCAACAATACTCACAAGCTGAAGCATCCCGAATAGGGCCCGCCAAATGCCTGTTCTAGAAACTTTGGCGAAGCTCGATTGCATATAATCCGCGTTACGAGGTTGCGTTACGAGGTTGAAAAGCACAACACCTAGCCGTGCACTATAGTAACAACACGCTGACTGGACACTAAATTGCCGCAGAGTACGCAACCGACAACTACGGCGAATTTCCTCAGACAATCAGCGAATCAATCAGAATCAGAATACCGTACTATCTGTATAGGAAGAACAGCTTGTCTTTGACTGTCATAGGAAAGCCAAAAACGCTTGGGAGAGTGGAGCTTTGTCCGCAAAATGCAATCCATGCTCTGCGCTGCGTAGCCATATCCTGAATAGAGATTGGATCGATTCCCGAATGCGGTGGAGTGAACTAACTGGATTACAAGGGAAGGCGATGCGCACTTCCTGCATTTATGAAAGTACACCATTGGTCATTGACATTTTGACGAGTGATGGGAGGTGCCGCCTCCTCTTCAGGCAGAAACCCCTGTTGGTCTCTACAGCACGGGTTTTCGTGAGCTACGTCTCCGCACACACATCTGAAATGTAGAGCCTTCTGAGGCCCTGTGACTCGTTTTGAAAAGTAAGCTGTCCTCAAATGGGGCGGTTTCGGCCACTTCAGCATGGGTTGCACGTACGTGGGGATGATTTGAAATGCTACCAGCTTTAAACGTTTATTATTCCGGATATCGAATTTCAGGGGAGGCCGAAAGTACCAGTATTGGTTCTAACTGCTGTGCTGGGGAACGCTTCTACATGGACAGTTATTTCCACGCCTGTGACACGAATCAGTAGAAAAAGGTTCTGGACCTGGCCAAATCTTCGCTGTAAGAAAGACTTCAAAATGTGGTACACTGCCTCCGACACTTACAGTCTGGTGGTGTGGGAGTGAACTCGTCTACCACTGTTGCTTGAAGTTAATATCCGTGCCGGTCGATGCAGACGCTCCTGTTCACAGTTTCTTCTGCTACTAGATAGCACGCTGGAAGTGGCTGCTGAAGCGTGTTGGGAACATACAGTCTTGTGTAGAGCCTAATCTATGCGAACGGTGCTTATCGCTCTGATTGCAGCCTTGTGAATCTGCATGACTCGTAGAACTGTACTGCTTCAGATCGCCCCTCAGACACGTCCCGAAACTCACCCCACTTGTCCCCAGACACCAGCAGGCGCCACGATGTGGGGAATAATAAATGGGCTAAGACAGGTAGCTTGCGACCCACTTCCTGGCAGTCCAAAACGAACGCATCTAGAGCCTCCGTCATGAGGCCGTTTTTCCATAAATGAAGTTGAATGCATACTCTGCGAACTTGGCGAAATTGCTTTCCTTGGTGGCTGGCTGGCGAAATTGCTTTCCTTGGTGGCTGTAAACCCGGATGAGAGAACAGGAACACTTGGCGCCAGCGAATCAGGTCGCAATATCTGTTTTAACGTAGAAACACAATGCATGCCACATACAACCTGAAAAACAAGCGGAACGACGGTCGTCAGCGCCTTATGTGCACCGCCCATGTGGAAGGAATTTACCTGCTCCCCCTCTGCCAACCGGACGTACGCGAGCGTCTCTAAACAGTGAATGGTTTGGGTGGGTGAGAGCAATCAGCTGAAGCACTTCCATATACGTGCATAGATCGAGTGGCTTTAGCTCGTCCACGTCGGTTTCGCAGAGCCAGCGAAGTAGAGAAGGGAAACATTTTCCTTGTGTATTGCATTTCCTACATGCACAAAGAGCAGCCGTCACACAATGCACCCACAGCACGCATGGAACCCCAAACACTAAAAATGTAGAATTTGTCATGGAAGGCTGTATTTGGGGACTGGTGCCCCCAGCACAGCAGCGATCCTGGCAGTTGCAACGACTCACCACACTCACCAATCACCAGGGCTGAAACGATGCCCTCAAGATCGCTTACTAGCTGTACGTACACAGCAGGCTCTACCTGTTAGGGTGCAGACGACACAGATGATCTTCCGTCCAGCTAGAAGGGTTGCTTTGATACAGGAAGCATGAGCGTAACTTGCTAGTTGCTAACGGTCGGTTGGATGGGCTAGTCTGTATGTCTTGCGGTGGAGTGAGTTGTCCCGTAACAGAAATAACGTATTTCCCGAAACTTTTAGACGCACTGCCTGTAGAGTATCGCAGATAGAATGCCTCCCTGTTGCGATACTCAGCGGTTTATCTTGCAGTGCGCCTGATGTCCTCGCTCGAAGACCATCACGCACAGCAAGTACAATGGCTTACAAGCGGTTCTAGTGGGGGATAACAGTCGTTCTGTGTCATCGCAAAGCCTACTTGCTGCAGATTAGCCAATCCGGTGATATAGACCAAGGTAGGCTGGAATACAGTCTCATTATAGTGCCCTCGGTGTTGGACACCCAGTCCAACAGGATGATACAGACGCGACATCCAGGCTAATAGCCACTAGTGGGTAGAGCCCACTAAATTTATTCACATATTCTAAGAGCTGAGTGCATTCCTCCCTGGTTCTCAATATGGGTTCTCTAGTGTAGCATTATGTGCATGCCATTGCAGCAGGCATATAACAAAACATGCATTTGGAAACAGGGTAAGGTCCTCACCTTCTGGTAGTTTACTGGGAGCTGTTATCCCACTTAGTTCACTACGGTTGGAGCAAAGGCACTTTATATTTCTAAAGCTTCAAAGATTTCTTTGCAGCTACTCTGTGACGGAACAATACATCATGCCACAACATTTTCATTTCCGCTTGTCACGGCTTTTGTTGGAAGGTCGAGTAAGAACACACAACTTCCTAATCTACAACCATTATACAAATCAGAACTAACGATGCATACACCTAGAGGCCCTCCTTTCAACACACCAAACCGACGCGTATACTAATTATCAAAATTCAACGAAAAACATGTAAACGAACTTATTTGGCTTACAGAGCAGCCACCTAGTGCAGCTACTCATATTGGAAGCTAATTAGCAGTATGCTCACAATCTAAATGCCCAATACCCCGGAAATACGGCTTACCGTTCTTGCCCTAGAGCTGCTGCTGCAGCGCTCTGCAGTGGAACCAGCTGCAGATCCAGACGCTGCGACTTTCATGAATGTGGGCCGCGTCCGGCAGGGGCCTACGGCTGCTCATGAACACGGCGCTTCTCCTACCTGGTGTGTGTTCTGTAGTGCGAAGAACAAGGAAATATATGTATAGCTGCAAACCAGTGGGATTGAGATGGGCTTGTGGAGCATACCATAGCACCATAGTAACCCCTTGATTGCAGCTATACATGTAAGCACCATAGTAACGTTTTGCGTCATGCACTACTCGTCAATGATACCACTGCCCAGTTGACTAGTACTTGACGCAAAACGTTACTGCAGTATCATATTGGTTGCTTAAAGAAGCCAGGCGAAGCAAGGCTCATAGGTAGCGGAAGGGTCAGTGGTGTTGTGGTGCATCGTTCTCTCGCTACCTGCCAGTTATGCTACTCACTTCCTGTTTCAATATGAATCGTTTAAACAAGAGGAAACGATACACGGCCTAAATATGCTAGAGGCACTTGAGGTCCACCTTCTCGCAGAGGGCGATGATGTATTACCGCTGTTGCGAAACGCACTTTCTGCTCGAAAGTGAACAGGGCACCGAGGCTTATCATTATTACTAAACGCTCCAAAGTGAAGCAGCATTTAGGCTACTTAGTCAACGCTTCTTTTTGTCGACACTGAAGAGTCTCTTTGGCATCCATTTTACAGTTCGCACACCAGATGTTCGACGAGAGTTTTTCATCACCGCATTCGCGACGCACAATGCAAATAGGGCAAAGAACACAGTCGATAAGACCATCCTTCAATACAGAAATTCAACAGCGCGCTGCACAAAAAGTCGCCCGCCATCCCAGCGATACGCACATCCTGGAACGTTTTAACGCGACGCACTCCACAATTACCCAGCGTTATACAGAATGCGGCAAATGAATATCAGCTCAATGCGGCATATGAATATCGGCGCAACCCCTCGTAGAATTGAGCTCACAGTCTGCATTTCGTTGCCGATGCACCGAACATCGCAAATGCAATCCTTCTTAACGGCAAATGCGTCTTCGCTTCACAGTCAGTTGCCATGTGGAAAACTTCAGCAGCATAGCAGCTCACAAGCTGTTTTATGAACGTTCCGACCCGAAAATCACGATCCCCCTGTACACACCGCAGGTGCCTAATTAGTCGGACACAACACGTACCCTCGAACTGCAACGGAAATTAACGGAGGTTGCACCGGCGCAAGCAAAACTCCTCCCCACGAATGAATCATACTGCGAGCCTTGCAGCAACTATTATTATGCTGCGAGCAATGTATAATCCATCTACGCAATCTGGTGTTGCATACACACCACTTCGAGGCAACATGGCGTAATACCGTCACGTGGCACATTCGAAGCTACTTCGGTTTGTGCATGAAATCCGCCAAACTGCCCTCAATGTTGGTTTCTACCACCACGTGGCACATTCGAAGCTACTTCGGCTTGTGCATGAAATCCGTCAAACTGCCCGCAATGTTGGTTTCAGGGTTTCCAACCGTATTTGGACGAGCTAAACTTCCACACAATGCACCACTGAGCTTTGTATATGCAACCATAGGTGCTGCTACTTACTCCCTGAAATATGCGGTACCGTCGAGGCGCACTGATACCTTCAGTAAGCTAGTGCTCCTTCAGTTTACTGTGGCTCGACGAAACGGGTTGCAGATTTTAAGCAAAACGCCGAGCCATCGCTTCCGTTGCCTGGCAGTAGCAGGGGATCTGTCCCCCCAGTATAGAGGTGGCTCAGACGAGAGCAAGTGGGACTGTGTGCATGATGCGAATACATGTAACTGAGACAACTGTTATGGGCATGCCCGCACCTCAATAACCCAGCAGATTCTGCACTCAGCTATTCGCAATGGGACGTAAACGGCGAGCCCGAATGAGATACTCGAAAGTCAACTTGCAGTCACCAATTGCAAGTAAGCGCTGCTTGCATCATCTCACTTTGGGGCAGCCTAACGTGAAACTCTACTAAGTACGACCCACAGTCTCTTGCTAAATATACACGTTTGGCAGCCCTCGACCTACCCTTAGTTGCCCTTACTTGCAGTATTAGACCGCGTAGCGCTGTGTCTACCTTCTAGCTATCATACACCCGAAGACAACGCTGTGCCATAGAGGCGTTAGTGCGTGGCATTGGTTTTCGTTCATGCATTCCTGTTCGTTAGCAGGGGCCTGAATCCCGGATGAATCGCGACTCACGTTCTGATGGAGTTTCCTACTTGAGGTTAATTCTGCTTGAACCCCCAAAAGCAGACTGCCGAATGTGCTCAGTTCACCCTACTGTAATATCGCCTTCACAGTGCGTCTCACAAGAGGCAAACGCAAGAATAATCGTTGATTTGTCTTCCTTTTGTCCGGTGTTACAAGCGCCACATATCGCACTCTTTACAGCTCCGCAATGCTGGATGCGCTGTGGGATGATGTGTAAAGCCTCCCACTCACAAGCTGCTTCCCCATAGTAAAACAATCAACGCGAGTGTAGGGCAACCTTACTGCAAAACCTGGAACTTGGAAAAGCCAAAGCCAACCAAGAAAGCACCGCCTTGAAGAACGGATTACGGAAGTTAGCAACATGGCTAGGGTACCCTGAATGTCGGTTTCATGAGGTGAACCTGAGTACGATGATTCTATCTCAGTTAAGGTGGTGGTCAGGATGTCTTGCTGATTGCGCTGTCTCCATCGATAGAATAATCGTACTCAGGTTCTGAATAATCGTAATAGGGTTAGGGTTTAGGGTTAGGGTTAGGGAAACCCACAGTCTATGAATTAGCAATGCGAGAATCTGGTGAATGGCTAGCCAATTAACATGACTAATGCAAATATATGCCAGACTGCCAAAGCTGCCAACACATTCAGCGCAGATCCTACAGTGTACACGCGAGTAGCATCGCATGTCAATTGTGGAAGTACCCACAATTCTCAGCCAGAACGTACCAGCTGTATTTGCGGCTCTCGAGCAACCACAATTCGTATGTCACAGAGCGCGTCCAGGCGGATTCCGCCTGTATTCCTACTGGATTATTGTTCGGTAAACCCTGACCACAATTCGTATATGTCACAGATCGCGTCCAGGCGGATTCCGCCTGTATTCCTACTGGATTATTGTTCGATAAACCCTGAACATTGACGGCAAGGCATAGGTCACGACACAGGTATCAGCGGAATGCCACATCGGAAAATGAAAGTAACACCGCGGTGACTGATTGTTTATCGCTGAGGTTTAGAGTTGTTGCATTTAGTGCAGGGCCATACGAGCTGGTAGTAAACCAAACGTCTCAATTGCTCTGTGGCTTTGAGATCTGTGCAGTGCACAGCAGTACGCAGTTAATCTTCTAGCGTTTCTGTGTACGTTTCATCTGTGTGAGCGCTGCGCGCCACCGGTTGATATTGGCTGATGTAAACAAAGCTACACAACCTGTAGTAAACCCGAACTCGTGCACCTTGGCTTGCAGAACGCACATACTAAGGGAACCACTCAAGAAGCCAGCATGCCCTTTTGTCTGCTTCGAAACACGGGCACTGCAGGCTGCAAACGTGTGTATGCAGTCACTACCATGGGCGGCATATACTTTTCAATATGCTGTCTCTTAGCCTAAGAAAGTACGTTCAGTATGTTCACAATTTACATCGGCACAGGCCTCAAACCACATATGTGCTAGTATAGGACGAAGCCTTCGGTGGAGGCCTCGTTGACACGCCAAGTGACACACGTTCTTTATATTGCAAAACGGACCATTCTTGGATTTCCACCTCTAGATATAGGCACACGCCAAGCATCCATTTCTAAAGGACGCACTGGTATGTTTGTTGGCATCCATTATCTACGTTGGCTTGTTGTTAACCATGTTTCGTTATGGGCCCAAGCTCACAGCCTAAATTGCCAACGCTCATCCATAGTTGGGACATGCTAAACAGAGCATTAAACTGCACCTATATTCGCTTGGATTTCTGTTATAGTGAAAACGCCTTTCAGCCTCAGGAGCTAACCCAGTTCGTCGATAGAATTATGCATGGGTGCTGAGTTCTGTGGGGCCTACTAGCTGACCGTGCACACAAAACGCTTTTCCTATCTCGTGTGCGGCCTCTGTAAATAAAACACAAGATTGTCATTCAACGTTACGCGTACACCTGCGCAAGGTATACTGTGTCCGTGTCGTTGAATAACGAAGAGTACAAGGACTCAGACATACGAGGGAAATTTCACAATGTTGTGCTTCGTCACTCTCTGTACCGACTTCCCACAAGGCGCTGAATATGCACTATGCCAACTGCGCCACTCACAAGCTACTCCAGCATAAGAGGAGTGCATGATCACTCCATATGTTTTCTAGGCAACCTCAGCAATCAGACCGCGCGCAGGAGATGTGGTGACGTGTTCAGATGGATGCTTCTTCAAAGAAGCACATGTAAGCTACACTCTAGCTTACAAAACGTCAGAGAAACCCGCCCAGAGACCCTGTGCTTCGAGCAACGCAAACAGCGTGCCGAATGCCTACGGAACAAGGCTGAAACGGTCAGCGCATCCTTCCCTCTAGGCAGGGAGGCACTGGGCCACGACACTAGCGTCCGCAACAGGGAGTTGTAGTCGCCGTAGGCACGTTTATACTCACTAACTGAAATATTTCGGGTGTTATTTCGGGTGTTGAGCGATGCACTTGCCCGATGATACGGAGGGGTGCAAATCAATTGGAACGCTGTCGCGTTGATCCAAGAGCTCACATTCTTTAGGACCAACTCAGACCAACTCAGCCCAGAGCATGTACGACGTTCAACGGCATGTGGAATTCAGCCCATTATCGGCTGGCACAAGCAGCGGCGGTATTCGTGAACCAAACATCTCCAAGGAAACAAATAGCCGCACTTTGTTGAAACCACGTGCTTGTTAGTCTTACAGCCAGCTGACACAACCTCGACACCGCAACCCGGGGGCTGCAACGCACCATCTGCAGAACCAGTAGTCGATACTGAGTCGCTCCCTCCTTGCCCAAGGCGATGTGCTTGCCCACGGCCTGTCAGCGCACGAGGAAAGAGAAAGCCTCAGCAGACCTCTCTGGCACAATTCTGTGATGCTTTTCTCCCGTGTTTGAGAAACGTGTTCCAGCACAGCCAAAGCACTGTACTTTCTGGTATTTATATAATGCATACGCACCAATGAAACAGGAGCTATTGAACCTGCGCCTCTAGGCCCTGCAGCTGCCAAATGCCGGATATTCCAGAGCTCTACGCTAACAAAATTGTATATAGTCAACTCAGAACTAATTCAACCATTAATTCTACGTTGAAACATCAAGGTATGGACGAATGGGCCAACGACCGTTCACGCGAAGACGGCCGCGGCGTAGGAGCGGTTTCCAAAAAATTTTGTGTAGGCGTTCGAACCTAAGCGAAGGAAGTGTCACATGCACACGACCGCACACATCCGCTGTCGTCTCGTACAGGGATCACCAAATCCGTACAATTGCTCGCAGTTTGTTTCTGTCAACGATGCATGGCAACGGCGACATCCAAATATGCAGCCACATAATACTACAAGGCTGCGCCCTGTTATAACTGGTATTGGTACATACTTCCTGCGAATGTTGAGGAACCTGCGCCTCACTGAAATGATATTCTGCGATACCTAGAGTACCGTCTTAGTTTGTGGCCCAACGGCAAATCAGGTTTAAAGCAGCTACGCGTTCACCACACATGCGATTTCTAGAGTATCGTCTTAGTTTGTGCCCCACGGCTAATCAGGTTTAAGGCAGCTACGCATTCACCACACCACATGTAGGAACCATTTAGAGGCGGCCTCAGTTCTGGCACAAGCTACACTGTTCCAACCAGGGCCAATCAAATGCTCAACTACTGTAAACCATTGGAGCAAATGCTACACTAGTATGTAAAATGCTTCAGTTGGTAAACCCTACATCAGGAGGATGATGATATTCAAGCACTTTCCGTCCAAGCTAATCTGTCGTCTGAACACGAATCTGTCGTCTGAACACGACAAGGTTTGCCGCTGTCGAGCCAACAAAGAACAAAACCCTAGACCTCAGGAGGTGGCTCTAGTACCTCTCAATATGCAACACGCTAATGCCGATTTACTCAGTTTTATGCTTGGTAATCATGTGCTTACCTCCTGCAGAGTGTGGTAAAATTGCTGCCCACTGAAATGCAGATGGAGCACCGATACTAACGCCCATTCCAACGTTGACGGACGACGTGTTAACACGGTGACCTGTCGGCATAAATCCAAGTTCATAGGCAAAACAATTGGGTGCAGCGCTAAGGTCGGCGCTGCTAGCAGGTGAAATACTATTTTTTGACGTGTAACAATGCTTCGGTCAATCTCGCCTCCAAACATGGCTGCAGCAACAAACCAGCATACCCCAGTTAAATATGCACAGATCCCATTAGTGCACGTTGTTCAAAACGCTATGTGTGCAACTGCTGCCGCATTGGCGTACCTTCCCAACACGAAGGGGCTTCAAGCATTCTTTCCGGCAAGCACAGCCAATATCGCATGCTTGCCCATAGCATCATGAGGACGCGGGGGGCCGGAGGAGTTTCCTTGCAAACGCACGTGTATTCTTCACTTGTTAAATGAAGTCCAGCGGAGAGACGAACTTTCCGATGTTGCTATATTTTCTATACGCTGGAATATGCATGTGGCTCTGCATATCATTGAATTTTGCGGAACAAAGTCCATCCGTGCATAGCATCGTGGTCCTTCAGGGGTCAGATTATATTCTGCCTAAAGTAAGCCTCACAGGCTGATTGATTTGGAGAAATCTCAAAAGGTGGCTGCTGACCTCTTCAGAGATGTTAAATAGATATGAAGCATGCTTCCTCCTATATAATTCCAGCTGATTTTCGAACTCACCGTGATTATCCCTCATGCACTATACTTAACTACTGGTGGTGGCGGCTGCCGCTTGAGAAATGCTAAGCTTTTTCTTTAGTCACAAATTTGGCTGTAGTCACAAATTTGGCGTCGAACATTATGGAAACCTTTAGCAGAAGGGGATGCTTGAGCTGCTCTACTCACGAACTGCAACCCGTCAAGGAAGGCACAAAAGAGCTTTTCCTATAGCCCAACGGCTGAACGTAGACACTGCGGTTCTACGTTGTTCTTGGTCTGCCGCACAGCAGGCTTTCGGCATAAGAAAAAGCTGGAACCACCAGCCTTCCATCTGTACTGGATACAACAGGGCGGCCTACGAACAGAAATTTCAATTCAACCAGCTGCAGAACTTGCTACTGGAGTTGCTATCATACAATCTATTACCCGGTGAGGAACGCACAGCAGGAGTGTCCATCAGTCAATTCCTTTCTTATCGGCCTTGATGCTTACCTCATGCAAAGGCTGGCTCACCGCTGTGCGCTGTGAGCATCGCCGACAAACCCAACTACACACTCATCTCTCGTACTAACAGAGCAGATGAACATACGTCAGCACGCGCCGATGGTAAAGGTGAATTTCAATATTCTAAACTATTTGATGCCAAAACAACACCCGGCCCCTACAATATGGGATCACGCCCTTCTACATATATTGAAACACACGCTCTGCGCATTAGTCATGCGTGTCGACGTTGTATGCCATACTTGGAGCAGGAACAACGAACAGCTATGGGCGGCAATGCAGCCACTTTCAATATCCGTTCACGCCCATCCACATATAGTGAAACACACGGTCTGCGCATTAGTCATGCGTGTCGACGATGGATGACATACTTGGAGCATGAACAGCGAATACCTGTGGGCGGCAATGCCGATTCATCCAGCACCTATTATATGCTTATGGTTGTAAACCGACGGAAGATTCAGACAATTTTGCACGGCATCCACATACGAACTTGATTGTTGAATCCACGTAAAGCGTGGTACCGTTCGGCAACATTGTGCTTTGAATGTTGTATTGGGAACGCATTTCCACTGGGTCAAACTCAATGCGAAGCGTGTGAATGAGATTCTGTTGAAGCACACCACACGAATGCATGGTGCACACTGCAGCCTACCCTTAGGTCCCGAGGGGCAAGTTGTCGATTGGAGCCCACTAGTGATCGTTCAATCGAACTGCGTGTAACGCCATCGCTGTGCGCTTCCTGGAACCTTCAGGGGCTTTATATCCTGGTATTGAACCGCATGACCGGAAAGGTGCTGCCTGCGCGCAATACGGATATTCTGGACGCTTAGAAAACACATTCTATTACACCAGTTGCCGTTTTGAAAACAGACGCCATTACTACAAACGCTGACGAAATACGGCCACGTTGCGCAGAAGCCATTCGCATGGTATATAACCAACTGAAGCTTCCCAGACTATCTGCAAAAGCATTCACGTACAAACTGCCATTTGATACGTGTCAGTGCTCCAAAACAGTCGCATTTACACGTTTCGCACTAATCTCTGCAGAGACATGCCCATATGGGAAACACTGCTGTAGGTATCCACTGGCCTCACACTGCACCTTAGTCGTCAGTGACTAAGATGTCGATTGGAGCCCACCAGTGATCGTTCAATGGAACTGGGTGTGCTGGTATCACTTCTGGTAGGCACAGCCAAGACTGTAGCCTTATACGATCGCACTCACGATGGGTAGAATGGTTTTGAGGGGCCAGTCCTGTCGAAATCAGCCAAATGTTAAATCTCTTGCAAACCACTGCAGATTACTGCGCTAGACTGAACCTCAACGCCGAGACCATGTTATGTCTAATCTGCCCTCAACGCCAAACCCCCCATGGATTTTAAGAGCCCGTTTCTACTTCTGAGTGGCTTGCACTTGACTGACGCATGCATAATTCGTCTTTCCGTTGTCTGCTTTGAATGTGTATCGTACCAATCTAGAATACTCGCCTCTCGGTGGCAGAACGCACTCCCTGTGAAGTAACAGAGCAGCGTGAATATGTGGTCACCTTTAGAATCCTGCTGGAGTCGGCAATTGGCTGTGTTATTCTGACAAATAGGCGTCAGCGCGTCTCATCTGCGAACGGTGAGCATCGCTTCAGCGAGTCGCACCTGACCCCAGTGATCATCCTGTTGCAGTCAATTGCCTGTGATTTTCTATCACAACTAGGCATCAGCTTGTTGGAGTTGTCAATTACCTGTGTGGTTTTGAATCACAACTAGGCATCAGCGCGTCTATCGTGTCGCCGTAGTAATGGCACACGAGCGGGCAGCCATGGCTGCATTCTGCATCAGGTTATTCCATCAGATTCGCGCGGTCCAAAGCCAGACGCTGTGCGTCGAATTCACTTTTGCGTGTGGCCAACTCAGCAGTGTCTCACCTGATGCTAACGCTCCAGATGAACGGTTTACAGGGGGATGCAGCAAGAAGCGCAAGCATAGCTAGAATGCAATGAATGCCGAGGGGGACAGCGGCGTCAGACGTATGGTACGCAATTACACCTCGTGAGACGTACGCTCTATTCATTACGCATGGGAGCGTCGGTTGAATGCTTTATGATCGGTCAAGACAAGCAATGGTTTTTTCCCAATCAAGGACAAAGCTGTCACCACTGTTCCAATGGTTCCTAGAGTTACCAAGCTAGGGGCGCGTCGAGCCGCATTAGCCAAAGCATCCACAAACTATTTGTTGGTTACGCGTGTGCCTGGAAGCTGCAGATGTGTGCTGCGTCACAAAACATAATACTTGGGTTTCACATGAGTAGTGGTCGGTAGTGATCGGCCGCGATAGGTTTAAACATTAGTACCCAACATGGGCATTCACCATCGCATGCCAAGATGTATAACAGATATTCTAAGGTAGCACATATATTCTATTGGCACGTCACATTCTACGGTTTTTTGCAAGCACCTCCGCGGAATGGATGCGTACCCCCTGAAGCAAAAGAAATAAAAACATACCCAACTGCCAAATGGTTCTCCACCAAAGCCAACAGATGAGTCAAGCGAGCATACCACAAGGATACAGCCTGAGACGGGGATGTTTAGCATCCCCTGTCACGTCTAGATGCCATTGGCCGCTCAACCACAGACGGTGCTGTCAGTAGAAAGAAACGCCAGGCACGTTATGGGTTAATACTATATAAGCACCACAGAGTTCCTATCATGGAACAGCTACCATCCGCAAGGCCAGATTCGTACCACCATGAATGAACGCACTTCCTTGGGTATGCAATGGCAGTTTCTGCTTTTGCCAGTCCGATGTGAAAGATTCCCTGAGCAATATGCGAGCTCCCTACTACTCAGTGTATACTTACGCAGTGTATGCTCGTGCCAAGACAACTCCAGGTGTGTTAGAGGACATGACAACTCGGATGGGATGCCGGTTTTGCCACATGTGGTGATGCAAAATTCCTAAAGAAGGGGTTAGGTTTGAGTTCGTCGGGCTTCCCAACATGAAGCCGAACTTACACATATAACCTAGCTGCTACAAACCGCCGCAGGAACGCGCGGCTACGTTCCCCAACCTCCATGCATGTCAGTGCTAGATATTCACCACTGTTTGTTGCTAGCAGTTTACAATAACAACTGCAAAGCGAAATGGGAACCACTATAGGCTATCAATATCTGTGTAAACTGAGGCATACATTCTGGTAAGGCCAGAAATAGCAAACCACTTCGTTGCAGCGTTTCCGATCCACAAACAAGACGGTTCTAGAGTGTGCTTACACATGAAAGAGTTCGTCTATCAATCACCAGTGCACGATATTGTACCTCATTCATGCACAGTACTGGACTGTTGCATGGCTGGGGATATACCACACGCGAAAAGCGGCCCACTTCCTGCTCAGTGTATGCAACGCTTTAATTCAGTTAGCTGTCATATGGAATATAGTCGTTCACATAAATGTGCTTGTATGGTGCCCCATGCCACATGTGGAGATGCAAAATTCCCAAAAGGTGTTAGGGGAGCCGAATGTGCTTTGCGACAGTTGGGTCAAATACCTAGAGTTGATACAAATGGCAGAACCCGCCATCGTCTGGTTTGTATCAACTCTAGGTATTTGACCCAACTGCCACATAATTGATGGTGTGGCGCCATCTGTTTCCCACATCCCTGTGATTGAGCAGTGCCAATTCCCTATATGCGTTGGTGAAAAGCGACTCACGTCCTGCTCGTGGTTGCAACACTTTAGTTTTCTGCTCTCCCCGAGAGTTCCCCCGAATTCAAAGGGATATGGGTCATACTCGTTCACATAAAATTTCTTCACCTGGAAAGGTGGATTCATACACGGTGGTACATGGCCTTCATGCATTATTTTCGATTTTCTAATGTGGCACATTACACCGTGGGTAATGTGAGCCCCATCTTGTGTCGTCGTCAGCAGCTTCCAGCATCTGTCTGCGATTGTGCCAATTCCCTACTTCGCCTAGGTGGAATATCGGTTAATGCCGGTCAAATCGCATTGGCAACATCTGAGCTTCTAGGGTTAAGTTTATATGTTATATTGTATTGTGTTGCTTCGCTCTACAGAATTGTTTGGCGCACGCGCGGACACTCACAAACTTCTCCCACACGAACCCAGCCCAGTGTCCAATGCCACGCTTTCTGAATGCCCTTTATATTTTAACATTTTACTCGATGTTCTGAAGGCCAAAGAATCAGCCTGCAGATGATCAGCGCGTACTTTCTGCAGGTCGAAAGGAGCGTCAATTGCTACCGGTACAATACTAGATAGGGTGGTGATTGTAGTGCATGGTGAAGCGCCCCTTCTAGAGCCTAGATTGTTTAGCAATTAAGCTAGCCATTGCACGCTGCCTGACGTTGTTTACGAGAGCACACGATACCCCTTATTGGAAGACACGTGAATGTATGTTGTCCTGACGTTGCGAGTAAGCATACAAAAAACGTACAGGCTGTACGTATATACGCATAAGGACATCTGCACGTTCCATTGCCATATGTGTTTGCTTCGGTCTCCTGCTTTGCTGTGGCGCTCCCACGAGTCGATAGTGGCTCATTTAGTGAAGGGCAAGCAGGCGGCTGCACGCTGTTTCGTGATCCCCCTGACGGCAACAACTCATGTACGAGGGCTTGACCGCTCTGTTATCATGAGTCAGTGCCATTGCGTACACACGCCCTCTCACACTTTGCAGTTCATTTGCAGATGGGCAAACACTCTCGAAGAATCCTCTACGCGCCATTCCTGAAGCTCACGTTTACTCCATTTACTGCACCTTGTGAAGACGCAGCAGTACATTTACAACCCGTACACGCATTCCCTAAACCTTACCCTAAACCCTAACACTAATCCTAACTGTAAAAATTGGCTTTAGAATAATACGCCACCTTTCCAACATATGCGCTGCGCCAAATCCATAAACTTCTATTTGTCAGTACCACAACGGAGCTCACCATCTAATCACGAATGAAATGGCTTCTAACATCACCTATGTTGTGTACGTAACGCAGAGAGAATAGTGCGTGGCTGTCAACGCACGAAAGAGCACTGAGCCCCAAATCATTAGCCGATCAGTCAGACCACAGTGAAAGTTTCCTCAGCAGAATTTGCAATAAGGTCAGTGGTTAAATAAACGCACGAGCTGACACACCTCGAGCTGCAGCTGCAGAAATATAGTAGGGTAACTCGTCCTCTCCATGTTTGTGCGCCCAATCTTTCTGCAAACGGATGCTACAGGAGGCTGAATTGGGCGGTACGCCAAAACTTTGCCTGGGCCAATTTTGTTGCCTGCTCCTATGTCTCTATACTGATTGAGAGACATACCTCCTGTGTATTACCGAGAGCTGTCATTCAAGATAAGAATGATTAACGGTCATATGGAGAACCTCGGTCATATGGAGAACCTCGTTTTCATTCACCATCACCCGGAGGACTCCACGCACCATCTGTACGTCAGAGGAGTACGTTGGATTTGTGCTGTCATACGGGATCTGGGATCGATTGCATGACTAGTCTTGAAACCACCAGTGAATGGCGCACCATCTATGTTGTACGATCCGCTGCTCCAAATGGCAACAATACACAATTACATCCTTGCAGTGCCTAAAGAATAGGCTGGTGAGCTCCGCCCACCTTGCGGACACTCCGTCTGTCTAACGGGTGGCTGGAAGGAAAAATCTGCGGTGCCTGAAGACAAGACAACG
The DNA here is from genome assembly GCA_904066255.1 of Eimeria sp. OTU-X. Classification (NCBI taxonomy): domain Eukaryota; phylum Apicomplexa; class Conoidasida; order Eucoccidiorida; family Eimeriidae; genus Eimeria; species Eimeria sp. OTU-X. The sequence goes on along the minus strand of CAJFCX010000001.1, from coordinate 69,085 downwards.
ACCCCCACTCGCTAGATATTTTCATCATTGAGCATTTGTAAGACGCAGTAGATCCAGGAACGTGGCTGGCGAAACGGTATGCTGAAGGCAAAAAAGCTAAGTACCGAAGACCCGCGTCAGGCAGAGTTGTGTATAGACTGTTTCTGCATCCCTCCGAACTAGCACCACACAGGCATCGAGCTGACGGAAACTCGTAGCATGTGGAACTCACTTCAACTCTTGCGCAGACATATATTACCTCGATCGAACAAAACCCTAGGCAAGGAATTGGAAGCCATGGTCCAACAAGTCAGAGCACACGCAGAGCAGAGGCAGATACAAGCGCATCCTAACGAACGCAACATTATACCAGTATACTGCATACAACGAACCATATGAAGACAGGCTCCATGCACACCGATATGCCGAGCTACTGGACTCAGTACCTTTGACCTAAACTTCCCGATGGGCGGGCACCGTCCCTGCGCCGTCGACCGCCAGCCAGCGAGACACAGAAAATACAACGCATTGCCTACGCCGCCAGCCTTAAAAGCCCCCATCCATTGTACGGCTCTCTACCAGCTCTTCCCTGCCAGCGACCAAGAGAAGACCATAGCACACGGTCATGCCACGGTCGGCACTAAATGCACGTCAGCCGCCCTTCGAGGCGGCAACAAGATCACCCCGTTCTCAACACAGCAGAACACAATACGCACAGACTAGTTCCCGGAAGATTATTGATGCTTGACAGTGGGGCTCACTCAAGCAGAAGATGCAGCTTGCAACAATGACTTCTGTAATATGGGCATCATGGCATGACAAAACAAATGAACTTCAGTTGTGCGTCGATTACGCAGAAACGCACCTTCATCCGGATACACGCCAACTGCGTTTTGCGCTGCCAAACAGCTAAGATCACCTCCGGGCAGCTCAGCAATCACACGCACCCCACGGTAGTCCCACGGTTAATGCATACTTCGAAAAGTGCGAATCAAGCAGATGAAGTATTCCACACACGTGCAAAGCAAAGCAACAACCATTCACACCAGCTGCTATTAAATCTTGAACAACAACCTCATCGGGAAGAATAAATGATCCTCGCAACCTTTGCCACCCCGTAAACCCTAAACCCGGAGCAACGACCGCCTAGGGCAAACGAAACGAAAGTCACCAGCACCGCTGCTCAGCGTTCAACGACCGCTCTCAAGAACCATTACAGGAACACGGCCTTCGGTCGTTAGCTTTTCTGCTTTGCTCGTCGAGTCCTTGAGGATATGGTTTCCCCAAATACCCTCAAGGCGGATATCACGAAACAGTGCAGCCCCGCAAATCCATGGTCATTTCTGCATAAACCTATATTGCTGTCATACTGCCTGTGCTCACACAAAACAATACCAGTATAGACTCGTCCGGCATTTGGGCCCTATGCTACTATACAAGGATGATTGCAACAGAGCATAGCTCCACAGAAGCACAGAAGAAATATTCACACACGCGAAGGTCGAGGGAGGGGGGGAAAATCCAGGCAGAGATTCACTTTCATTGGCCGCTGAATACAGGAGTGGGTACAAGCTGGCCCTCTGTACACCGTAGCAAAACCCTAAATGCACCAAACACCAAACAGCCCTTGAGGATAGGGTTTCCCCAACGACCTTCAAGGCGGACATCACGAAACAGTGCAGGCCCGCAAATCCATGGTCATTTCTGCATAAAAATATGTCATACTGCCTGTGTACACCCAAAACAATACCAGTATACACGTCCGGGATTTGGGCCCTATGCTACTATACAAGGATTATTGCAACAGAGCATAGCTCCACAGAAAGAGAGAAGAAATATCCACACACGCGAAGGTCGAGGGAGGGGGGAAAATCCAGGCAGAGATTATCACTTTCATTGGCCGCTGCATACAGGGGTGGGTACAAGCTGGCCCTCTCTTCACCGTAGCAAAACCCTAAATGCACCAAACGCCAAACAGCCCTTGAGGATACGATTTCCCCAAATACCCTCAAGGCGGATATCACGAAACAGTGCAGGGCCACAAAAGAATGGTCATTTCTGCATAAACCTATATTGTTGTCATACTACCTGTGTGCACCCAAAACAATACCAGTATACACGTCCTGGATTTGGGCCCTATGCTTCTATACAAGGATTATTGCAGCAGAGCATAGCTCCACAGAACGCCAAATAGCTCTTGAGCATACGATTTCCAACGACCTTCAAGGCGGATATCACGAAACAGTGCAGGCCAACAAATCCATGGTCATTTCTGCATAAACCTATATTGTTGTCATACTACCTGTGTGCACCCAAAACAATACCAGTATACACGTCCGGGATTTGGGCCCTCTTCTATTATACCAGCATAGCTCCACAGAAGCACAGAAGAAATATCCACACACGCGAAGGTCGAGGGAGGGGGGAAAATCCAGGCAGAGATTATCACTTTCATTGGCCGCTGCATAAAGGAGTGGGTACAAGCTGCCCCTCTGTACACCGTAGCAAAACCCTAAATGCACCAAACACCAAACAGCCCTTGAGGATAGCGTTTCACCAACGACCTGCAAGGCGGATATCACGAAAGAGTGCCGGCCCGCAAATCCATGGTCATTCCTGCATAAACCTATATTGTTGTCATACTGCCTGTGCTCACACAAAACAATACCAGTATAGACACGTCCGGGATTTGGGCCCTATGCTACTATACAAGGATTATTGCAGCAGAGCATAGCTCCACAGAAGCACAGAAGAAATATTCACACACGCGAAGGTCGAGGGAGGGGGGAAAATCCAGGCAGAGATTCACATTCATTGGCCGCTGCATACAGGAGTGGGTACAAGCTGACCCTCTCTTCACCGTAGCAAAACCGGCTTCCCCAGAGCCCTTCAAGGCGGATATCACGAAACAGTGCAGGCCAACAAATCCATGGTCATTTCTGCATAAACCTATATTGTTGTCATACTGCCTGTGTGCACCCAAAACAATACCACTATACACGTCCGGGATTTGGGCCCTGTGGTACTATACAAGGATTATTGCAACAGAGCATAGCTCCACGGAAGCACAGAAGAAATATCCACACACGCGAAGGTCGAGGGAGGGGGGGAAATCTAGGCAGGCCGCTGCATGCAGGAGTGGGTACAAGGTGGCCCTCGACGCGAAGGTCGAGGGAGGGGGAGACAATCCAGGCAGAGATTATCACTTTCATTGGCCGCTGCATACAGGGGTGAGTACACGCTGTCCCTCAGCACAACATAGCAAAACCCTAAATGCACCAAACACCAAACAGCCCTTGAGGATTGGGTTTCCCCAAATACCCTCAAGGCGGATATCACGAAACAGTGCAGGCCAACAAATCCATGGCCATTTGTGAATAAGCCTATATTGTCTGTTGTCATACTCCCTGTGTGACCCAAAACAATACCACGATACACATGTCCGGGATTTGGACCCTATGCTACTGTACAAGGATTATTGCAGCAGAGCATAGCTCCACAGAAGCACAGAAGAAATATTCACACACGCGAAGGTTGAGGGAGGGGGGGAAAATCCAGGCAGAGATTATCACTTTCATTGGCCGCTGAATACAGGAGTGGGTACACGCTGGCCCTCTCTTCACCGTAGCAAAACCTAAATACACCAAACACCATGCAGCCCTTGAGGATAGGGTTTCCCCAACGACCTTCAAGGCGGACATCGCGAAACAGTGCAGGCCCGCAAATCCATGGTCATTCCTGCATAAACCTATATTGTCATACTGCCTGTGTGCACCCAAAACAATACCACTATACACATGTCCGGGATTTGGGCCCTATGCTACTATACAAGGATTATTGCAACAGAGCATAGCTCCACAGAAAGAGAGAAGAAATATCCACACACGCGAAGGTCGAGGGAGGGGGGAAAATCCAGGCAGAGATTATCACTTTCATTGGCCGCTGCATACAGGAGTGGGTACAAGCTGGCCCTCTGTACACCGTGGCAAAACCCTAAATGCACCAAACATTATAGGATTCACCGCCAACATCCTGCCTAGCGCTAGACGCGTGGTACCAACATACGTAAACTTTACACATCATATTTAGCGCCTGTCTGACTTGTGGAAGTGCAAAGCAACAGAACATGGGTTTCAAACAGACTCCCACATTGACACAAGACAGAAATATCGGGAAATGCTGGAGCTTGCCGCATTTGCTATGCAGGGCTAGCACGTGCGTGACCTACAAATATCTAGCGTGATGCGCTTGCTGTTCCGAGCCCCGGAGTATAGAGCTGTGCCATCTTTCGAAAAGGTGTTGCGCAAATTTGGTCAGGTCGCAGGCGGGTTTTAGAAATAGAAAGGCGAGGTCAGCAATTCGAAGGCAGTGACCACGCCAAGCTGACGGTGCGAAGATTACGAGCAAAACGTGGCTCACTTGCGAGTGTACCAAAGCGTAGCTCACGGGCTTGGGCTGAGAAACGGTGTTCACAAATATTTTACAGCATGCATGAGTAGCTCAGTACCTTCTTCACATACATAACTGTATAGCTAGGTGGCACTATATAATCCACTCTGTAGTTCGAGATTGCCCAAACCCACGCAGATGCCCCCAGAATTTGCCTGACTATCCACGGGCACCAGCAACGGCATGCCGCCACTTATGCATACATATGACACCACAAGAAAGGCGCTTTTGCTGACTGTAACAACGCCCATCGATAAGCAGTTGCATACATAAGATACCATCAGAAAGGTTTTTTCGGTGACACACCCAGCTATAAGCAGGCTTTAACCGAGGGCAAACTAGGAGTGTGTAGTTGCACCGCAAAACAGGAATCGCGCGTGTTCTGTCCCTTTATGCCGGAGCAAAACCCTGATCCGACAAAGTGAGGTTGCTAAGAGATGCGTTGCTGCATGGAACGACGTTCGAGCGTAGCAAAACGACGACAAACGCAGCTCACTTTCTCATACTTTGAAACGGTTGTCACAACTGTTGCTCTGAATGTTGCTCTGGATTATAATTGGGCACCTAATTCTACAGCTGTGTACGCAAAGCACAGTGCTGGGTGCGTCATGAAGAGCCATATTAGTATGGTAGTTCGAGCAATCTCGAACTACCATACTAGACACCCGCCGATCCCCGCAGCTGGATGGCCGAGCAAGCTGACAGGCCCCTGCATATCCCGCCCCATCCACGTTGTGAGCAAGATGCAATTAGCAATGCGGTGTTGCAGGCAACACCCAGTCGTGAGCAGTCTTTCTAGAAGGCCTGTGCTCCCCGAAATCATGATTTCGGGGAGCACAGTACAAAGCGCCAACGATTTTGAAGACGGTGTTTTAAAGCCTACACAGGCAACCCAACACTGCTGACTACGTTATAAGCCGAGAAGAGCATTGCAGTGTTGGCGCTGTACAAGCTGCTCATTTACAACAGGTACAGTGGCACATACTGGCTGGACCATGCGCAGTCGCACCACCCACCGGTGGGGTCAGTGCGTGTATTCATCTGCACCAGCGTAAGTTCAAAACGGAAATCCTCTGCTGTTTGCACGATATCCGATTTTGATTCATGCAACCGAGCAGCTCCTTTAAAATCGAGTAATGCTTCCACCGGCTTGGATGAGCGTTTCTGTAATCACTCACCAACTGCGGCGTTATTCAGAATTATTAGACACTCGGCATTAAAAAAGCGTTAGCTGCTTTACTCGCAGACAGGATCATATCGTTTGTGTAATAACTCACCACCTGCAACGTTATTCATCATTATTAGACACTCGTTAGCTGCTTTACTGCTCTACTCGCAGACAAACATTGCTTGGACACCTCGGAAATTCAGTTGACAAGCAAGGGGGCCAGATTCAAAGTGCCACGACCAACTGATTCACTCTGCCGTTTCATCTACTTGCTGTCCAGCAGCCCACCCACCACTCGAAGCAGTACAGCCAGTTTTACGAAGCAAGAGAACCACATGCGCCACGAACCTGGCTCCAACAGTTTGCGCACTTTCTTTAAGCCATGCACAAAGCACTTCGTGAGAAATTCCTATTCTAAACGCCGCCGCCTACGCAATTGGCAGCCCGTGTGCTGCTCGAGTGTGAGTGTGAAAGGGATGCTCATCGCCGCACGGCTAAAAGTATCACCCAAATCCTACACTCAGAGGCCAACGTTTGAGCGTTTCAGAACATGGCGTCTGTAGCTGTCATGTTAACGCAGCCACTACGGTCCATACATTCTGGAGCCCGGGTAGAGGGAAAGCCACTTTGCAAAGACCGATGCCTACAGGCTGATTTTTCATCTACGATGTTAGGCGTATTTGGGCGACACCTGCTGAGCACCCCCCGAAACAACAGATTGTATGCAGCCCTTGCGATCGCACCCACGGGGATGTATCCCACAGGGGTCAATTACGCATAACGGCCGAAGTACACCTAACGCAAAAAGACCCACAAGCCGCTTCGTATTGCGCAACCATCACATTATCACAGTGCACATTACAGAGTGAATCATCACGAAGAGTGCATCATCACGAAGAAACATACGTCGCTGCGAGACACCTGCCCTTCTTGCCTCGCTTTCCATGACGAAACATCAGTGCCCCTTACAAGGTTAAACTGCCAAAACCCCAACAACGCTTTCCTTGGGGCTTGTCAAATAATGACGAGTGAGCACAGGCGGCTGGCATGTTGAATGCGCAAGCATAGTCACCCGAAGCCAGAAAGGACCCACGTAGTGCTGTGCATGCACTCCCTGCATGCGTATTTTTCCATCTTGGTAGCCAAGCCGAGATATTTAAAAGCCCGAGCGAGTTAGGAGACACAGCCACTGTAATTACAGGCGTGTTAAACCGAGAACAGCCGGTGCCTGAACCGAAACTTCGTGCATTCACTACCGTTGGTGCTCACTGCCTGTATCACGCAAACGGGGTACAGCAGCGATTAAACGCTGCGCTGGTGCACCAGGCGGAGAATACAACGTATTCACAAACTCCGGCTACAGAAGCGAACTCATATCGGGCAGCGTCAAACACATACGTACTGCACAGAACCGAAACGCGTCGATGGCTGGCCAGAGTCAAAGCCCGAATCAGGTTCCTAACAGCCGTGGCCGTCAGCCGTAGCACATGGCCTGCTACCTGGCAAGCACTGTCGAGCAATATGGAACTTGATGAAGCCAAGGAGTGCTCTTGACGGGCACAAGATACGTTATGTTCTTCATCCAGAAACGTGTCGTAGCAACGCTCGCTGTTTGGCCGAGGTGCGAAGACAAATGAACTACTATCGCAATCGCGCAAATGATTACACAACAAAAAGGGCACGTCGTGGTCCAGTTAGATGAAGCATAGTGAGGTATCGAATGGAAGCAGAATCTACACCTTCAGTATCCAACTGCCTCTCAACGAACGTTTGAAAAAAAGACATATATTGTCTGGCATGAAGCCACCGAGCAGCGCATCAGCTGCCACCGCGGCTCATGCTTCGCGGGAAGTTCCTCCGCTGACGAATATAAGCAGACTCCCAACTCGTAATTGTAGGAACACGAGCAATGGCGCACTACTCCCTTTTGCGATGGCAACGACGGTAAAACCGCCTGGTCAAGACGTACGAACTTCGCGTGAATAGCCAAGCATTCAGTAACCCCAAGCATCCAGACCTTGAGCCAACACAAACAACAATTTGCCAGAGCACCACAGTCGTTGAGGTGGAATGTGTGAAGTGCATGCACACAAGCCAGTACGCACGCCGTGCAGCTCACGAAGTGCTATGGCAACCGTTTTTATTCGCTTAGAACACGCGGAATAGCTTCACCATCTTCATGCGAAATGCCTTCTGCGCAAAGGCATTTCGCAGGTGGGATTGGCTTCACCTGTGCCCTCGATGGCACTTACCATCTGGTTGGACTCCACTAAAGCTCTTATGCGCTTGCTGTTACACCGAGATGCATCCGGCGCTCCCTGGTGTTACATCGATATATCCAGCGCTCCCGTAACACATTTAGAAGGCGACAACTACCCTGGTCGAAGACGGAGCGTAGCTCAAAGTTGTTGGCATCACCACTCTGATCGATGGCACCCACCATCTGATTGTCCACAGTTGGGGATTGCATGCTGGGCTGCAAGTGCCCCGTTTGCGTATATTCAGCAACACACCATTTCTGTTTATGAAAACGTTCGCCCGCTTAATGCGATCCTCGAATCGATGGTACCCACATCCTGGTTGATCAGAAAGGCTTGTGCTGCGAGGTACGCCGCTATGCTCAAAGCTATGCTATGTCGGAAGTGAACGGCTGTTGAACATTCTATCGGAAATCGCCCTCCGTTAAATATCCCTATGTGCAAGCAGCCAAGATTATGTTGAAGCGCGTCTCCCCACCCTGCGCCTTTCATTGCCATTTTTGGGTTGCCAAACGAACTTGGTTATATTTTGCTGGCGTGGGGTTGGCACGTCAGTCATGTGCGGTCAAAATCGGTGTAAACGCACTTCCTGGAAGTTGCCAAATCAAACCTTTTGGGTATCGCCATGCATGCGGCATAGCAGAAGCTCCTCCTCGAAATGCGCAGAGTAGAGGACCTTCGCTTTTATGCAATTGAAGCTTTCGTCCGTCGCAGGTGCTTGGTCACCCCTACGTTAGCGCTTGCAAAGGACGTACAATCTGGGCGTCCAAATCACGATGTGTACTGGCACGCGTTTGAACCAGGGTTACTTCCTCGTGCACTACGGAGATTTAGTCCTGTAGTCCTCTTTAGATAGGCATGACCATCCATCAGACAAAACGGCCGCTGATGCAAATAAATGACGGTCACTTCTCTTTTGACCCGACTGCGCCAGCTATCATACCGCATCATATGAAGATACGACCGGAGGCCCATCAAAACACTCGTCCTACCACCGCATCAAATTGCATTCTGACAAGCAGGCGTCTAGGTCGTAGGCAAGCTGGGCGGTTCGCGGCCCTACTCCACCTCGACGCTCACCCTCTTGCGAAAAACGCAGTCGAGCCCGAATGTTCATTGACGAAAACGCAAAGACGTCATGTGGGAACTAGAGGTCACGCCCTATCGTTTACAATGCATTTTACTACGATACTGAAATTTGACCTTGCAAGTGTCGTGTTGCACGTCCACCTATTCGTCTCAGCTCCATGCAAACGCACAGGCTGCAGGCGATACCACAGGACTTTCAGTGTTTCCGTTAGTGCACAAGGTGCTATGATAGCTACAATTAGCCATCGATATCAACGCTCTGAACGCTTGATTGACAAACCCGTTTATAACTGACCCCGCATTCTGTTCCTAGGCAAGCTGTCTGCGCAACGCTCACCCTCTAAGAAATGATAGTCAAAGGAATTCGGGATGTCTACATGAATACAAAAGAACGTCGTCACTTCGTGTATAGTCTTACAACCTGCCTGCCACTGCTCGAAACAAATAAGGTAAGCGAAAAAGTTTGCTATGTGGTTGTGGTGTTTCAACCACCACTCATGCTGCCAATGCCCATTAGGTTGTACCTATGTCCATAATGTTTCATGCAGAAGGCATATAGAATAGAGCGCGTTTGTTTCCCAACCGACCAACGCAATGGGAACTGGTATTTCAACCCTAACCTGCCAGTGTGTCGACGATGATGCGGTTGTTGCGGCTGCTTCCACCGAAGTTTTGCGAGATGGCCGCCTGCTCCCTGCATTTCTACAGACAATGGTAGAACAGCAAGAAACGGTGTTGCACTGTGTTTAGCCAAGCGTAACGCTTCCACGCAGAGGAGCATCGGCACATGCAGCCACACATCCGGAACACAGCATAATGAGCGCTGTGAGGCCGACAACAATTATAACGCACATACTGGAGCACAGTGTAGCTCGCTTACCCCTGCGCGGTTTTGCACGCATGCGCGCTAGCTAGTAGGAGCGACCTAGTAACCGTTCACCTCCTACACCTACTTCCTGAAGAGCGGAACGCAACAGGAATTAAAGGAGCAGACCCCATCTAACGGAGTCCCGAACCTCAACGAAAAACGCCCCAGAACTGGCCTTTACTGTGTTGCTGTGAACACTCCTGCTTCTTGCACCAGTTGAGAGGCGAAGCAAAGTGCCAAACATGCAGACCTGCATGTACTACGATTCTTAATCGACACACTATGCGGATGGGGTCGACAGGGGGTCTGTCTACACAAAATTTTACGTCCGTCTAAAGGCATCCGTTCACCAAATTCCTCTGTTCAAACAGAGTATCTAAAGAGGAGCAAGGAAAAACGAACTTTCTGAAAATTCAAAATTCCCCCTGACGCCAGTGTCTCTGAAGCATGGACAGTCCCTTGCGCCTTGCAGAATTCTACTAGAATCTAGAATTCTACCTCCATATACGCACAACTGTTACAACTGTTTTGCTTCAGTACATCCCATGGTAGGGGCCCATGAGCCAAACTCGGCAGGAAGATGAAAGTACGAAACCTAAGGTGGGTAAAACGTTAGTCTGGACGCAGAAATACGCAGTGCGGAGACTTGTAGGGCACGACTCAACGGCTGACGTCTTTGAATTTTAGCCGTCCAGACTAACGTGAATCGTGCACTACAAGCCTCCGAACTGCGTATTTCTGGTAATGTGTAGTTCAGACGCTCACCTCCTGTTGTTAGCATACGATCAGCACGGTAGTGGTCATCATTCAAGACCCGACTAGCCAACCGAAAACGAACGTTCGCTCACGCAAGGCAAGGGTATGTGTTGTAGGAAATGGCAAGGGACAACACACACAGTTAACACACTAGCAGGGGTAGCAAATGGTCGAAATCTCGAAAGGGCTGTTGATACGTACAACCTGAAGCGGTCCCAATGATGGGAAGAATGATGGTAAATAGCTCCAGATCGAAAATGCTAACGTGGCCTATGAATGTGAGTCACAGAACCTTTTGATAGCTTTCAGTGCTACGAAATAAGCAGACGACCGGCCGGGGAAAGTCGTGTGTGAACAGGTTGCAGCAGCATTTAGTAGTCCGGATATAATGCCATACTGCGAGCCCTACTCTCTGCAAAATTTGAAACCATATGTGAAAATTGCACTGGCTACTGTTGACGGTCAGAATCTAACGGGGGGCCATCCACACGATTGCATACACATGCAGAACAGCGTACTATCTGAAGGTCCAGCACTCTCCTCTAACTCAAACATTGCTGAAGCAAGCACGGATATGGCCGCCACTCAGGGACGCGATGCTGGCAGGCCGCCGCAATCCATCTGTTACTTCATTGAGGCACGTGTAGCTAATTGCAGATTGGGAACACGCATACGGCAGGCATGTTGAACGCGTACGACAGGTCGCTTTTACTAGCAAACGCACTGCCTGGCAGTTCAGAAGGGTCCAACACTTTTGCCCCCACAGGTACCCGAAGGTGTAACGGTGTGCCTTCTTATAATTCCATTGCACCTGCTAAGTGCAAAGTGCAATGTGCGTAGAAGAACGGTCACTATATGCTTGCCACGAGACCTCTTTTTTGGTATGCGTAGACCACACGGCTTCAGGCCAAAGAACGCCACCGCCGCTTAAGCTCCATCCAACGCACAAGCTGGTCAACCACCGGCGGTGTTTGGACGCAGAAGTCTGTAAGCCATCTGCGTTGCACCCGAGTTGTGCTTTGACGGGTTTAGGCGGGCTTAGGCTATTACCTTTTACCGGGTGTACTGCAGGAAACGAGGCTGTGTATTATTCTGATAGGCAATACACATCTGTAGCGAACTTTCCAACGATAGTGAAAGGCGAGAGTGAACGCAAAAGATTTTCTGAACGACGGGCACGCGCTGCAGGACAGGAGCTCTTCGGGGTTGCCACCATCTTCCCATGAAATCCTAGCTACACAAAACCTTCAGGATAGGCCATGATGCATGTGGTGCAAGGCACTTGATCTGCGGTGAACGTACGTTCTTCAGGAGAACAACAAGAACCGGGTTTTGGCAAAATAAGAACGTTCGAGGCAATAGCTCCCACGTTAACCCGCCTGTTCCTCCCTGCGGACTGCTGGGGTGCTCACCCAGCACTCTTTGGTTCACCATCGAAGGCCTCTGGGACCAACGTACTTGCTAGGCATGAGCGGTAGGTAAGCTTTGGAGAAGCAGTCGACGCGGTTACGCCATCTGTTTTTTGTGGCGGCGGTGACGCAGCAGTTCTGCACATTCAGGCATTATTGGAGAAGCGTTTGGATATCGCCAGCAGTGGAACAAAGCGGCAATACTCCAACACGATTGTTGTTTAGCTCACAAGCTGCATCTGCACAGTGGCATTCAAGGACGTCTGGAGGCTTTATAGGCACTGTGAGTACACCCGAACCTGCTACACAAACCGCCCACTGAAACTTGTCCAACGGCAAAGTGCAAATGACCGCCAACGGAGGATAGCTAAAATCATCCTCTACTCAAGACACTTCAGCAGAGAGAAAACCCCGGGGCATGGGCAACACAAAACCCAGGTATAGTTAACCCAAAACAGCGTATCGCATCTTCGCTGATTAACTTGCACAATAGGGCATGCATGAATGCACCGTTTGAAAACGCCTGATCGGCATGAAATACGAAGCCAATGTTGCATCGGCACAATCAGAGTGAAACTGTCTGAATGAAAAGCCTACTGTAGAACGAATGTTACTAGAAGCAATTCGACTTACCCCCTACTCACCACCGCAACGGGCTACTGCATGTGGCGCTAGACAGACGATAGCTAATGCTGGCAGTACGTGTACACTAACAACGAACTCCAGTAAGAGCAATAAAAAAGGAAACAATAAGATGCAAGCGTTTCCAAGTTCATGGTTTAACGTGCATTCGCATAACACCACTATGAGCAGCGAAACATTTATGTAGGAATCACCAGGCAAATGAGTAATAGCATTCAATGGAAACAGGTGGCAGATGGGTCGTGACTGTAGCTACCAAAACTGGGACGTACTGCCTATTTGCCCCAGGAAAAACTGCATATTTTGGGCTGAGATTGGGCCAAAGGCCTCGCCGCTGAAATGGGCAGTATCGAGACAGAAAATAGTAATACAAGCCAATACGTGTACTAAACGGTTCGACGGTGGTTAGGCCAAGCGGAGACACACTTCCTGGAGTTAAAAATTCCCTCTTTCACCAGATTGTTTTTACTGTATAGGACGCCTAATGCTTTCACCAGATTTTTACTGTATAGGACGCCTAATGCAAGATTGCGATTGCTTGGAAACCGCATACGCACGAAAACGTTCAGGAAGTGTTTTATGGAAGGCTCCACGTGCTTCCCCATTCCGAGGCCAACCCTAACCCTAAACCACATCATGCAAACAGTATGCTCATCTCTTACCATATGGCAGTAGATACAGAGTAGCCACTACTCCCTTATAACAGTGATGTGAGCGATGCTGCTAGTCCGCGACAGTGCACATGCAGAACCTGTGCTACCATGGCTTGCCTGTCTATTTTCCTATCGTGCTTACATTCTGCTCACACGGGCGCATGCGTCGTACTATTAGGAAGCAAATGCAAGGCTGGTCTACGCGGCAGGTGATCCGGCATGTGCGCAGGCGCCTGGCTAATCGTGAAGAGCTGAAAACGCAGAGCATAGGGCCTCAAATCCACCTAAGCAGAACGGAGACCTCGCAGTTCTTTATAACCAACAAACGAGGTATCCGCTGCCACCGAGCCCTGCACACCGTTGCACTACGGTACTATCAGTCTGAAATACCAATTATTTGTGCCTCCTAATTTCACAGAACAAATGACGACGCCTTGAATGAACGTCCCGTCTACACGACGGAGGCGCCTGCGCGATTCATTTGGTTGTGTCTGTTGGTACCAGTCCTACCGAAATCTACACAACCATGATTGAACGTGAGTGTGCAGACTAAGTAGACATATCTAATCGAGGGACAGCCAACTAGATAGATATAAGCTGGAAAATTTCTATTATGCATATCTATAGCTCGCGAGACAGATAATGTGATTTGGCTTGACTATCAACCGGAATACCCACAAGCTGGTGAATGTGCGAAGGCCAAGGATGCCCAGATGCTACATGCTTTCCAACTATTTCAGCGACACCGCAGCCACATTATGCAACCATGCGTCACCGATGCAGCATCCGCGGGCCTCATGGTAAAATGTCCCGAGTACAGACGATTCACCGGGCATACATCTATCCCGTCTTGCCTGCGTTTTGAAGTACACTTGCAACCGTCTGACGTGTCGGTGAACTCCTGGAGCCTGAGCGCCTGGTTCCAACCGTCTGAGGTGTCGGTGAACTACTGTAGCCTGAGTGCCTGGAGGCTTCGCCACATGCGCGAAATGACGCTTACATTCTTGCCACGTCAAAAGACATGTAGGGTGTGTGTCATCCGGGGGCGTCCTACATGTTTTTTGACAAGCCTATTACGACGGTTCCACACTTAGCCCTTGAAACCGACGGGTCTCCTCCGTAATTGGCACAGAGAGACTCCGTAATTGGCACAGAGGAAACTAGAAACGCTTCCCAAGTATGACAGAGCATGTAGCAAGACTCTGCCCTGGGCAAATGAGCAGATCATACCAAAACGGGGCTATCGTGTAGGCATCAAGAAACTGGTTCGCCAGAGAACCTCCAGAAACTGCTCGTTTATTTTATGCCTGTCTAATTAGCTCTCTATCTTACAGGCTGCTCATACCATGAATACCCTAGATACTATTCAGAAGTATAAGTGTAGGGCTGCCCCGGGGGGCAGGCGACCAGGAATTTGCGCTGGCGTGTTTGAGCTTCTCACGGCAGTGTGGATATGTATCTTGGACGTTTTTGCGTGTAAACCATATCATAGGGCCTTCAATACTACTACAAATCAGCATATACCTACATCTCGTGACACGATAGCTCGGGAGCCGGGAAATTTGTGATTTTGCGTGACTAGCAACGGGAGTACCCACAACCTGGTGAATATGTGAACGCCGAGGATGACCAGATGTCGCATTCTTCGCATCTAGTTCACCGTTTGGGCTGCTTGCTGCGGGTCCTCTATTGGTCAGTAGTGAGCACTGAGTAGAGATAAACCTTCCATATACCTCTCCGCTTGAAACTCCTCGTTCGCCGCATTGGACATGAACGTGCACTACCATGGCATGCCTGCGTACTTTGCCATCTCTCGTGCTTACGTTCTGCTCACATCGCCGAATGTTTTGTACTATTCGTAAGTATACGTACAGAATAGATTTGGGAGGCAGACGACCCAGGAGCATGTTTTTGCCATACCAGAGATGATAGTTGATATCATTTGGACAGGCAGGCGTGAGCTAGAAAGGGGTGTTGTGGCTGCATCAATGCTGTGGAAAGGTCACATTCCACAGCATTGATGCAGCCACTAGTGGACGAAAGGCAATACAAGTCAGGATGCTTTGACTGGACATTTAGCAAGTGTGTGGGGTGTGAGATGTGTGGTAAGCATCAACAGGGCTACCCACAAACTGGTATTAGAGAGGCCATGAAGTGTGACCGGTGCACATATGGCTGTTTCCTAGCTCTGGCTAGCAACACAACGAGCAATGATGAGTGCGAAGCTTATACGAAGGTTTGGCTAGCGGCGGAGCCTCTTGCGCACAGGTGTGTGGGACCAATTTTGTTCCACACACAGAATTATCAAGCTGTACTTCCCAGTACGTTCAATGGGTATAAATCGGCTAAGGCGTGTCAGTTCTAATACACAGAAAATGAAGTCAACACACCGCATTCTGAAGCATCGAACCCCAGATCTTCGCAAATACTAGTTTTGGAGCAGCTAGGTTGACGGCTGGCCGTTTCATTTCTCAGACGTTATGTGACGCACCATCTGTTTATAACCCAACCGTAGTGCACCTTAGTCTGTAACACGGCACGGGGACAGAGGAACGCGTACAGGGAATGCGTTCCGTACTGGGAATGCCCTGGTTTTGTATGATACGTACTTCCTTTTCGTGAATGGGGATGCCTGAGACGGCCCTACAGCTTCTTACCTGCCCTTTAAAGTGACTCGGATGAGGGTAAATAGATAATGCCAATGGTTTTACTCTTTTTGGCATTATCTATACAGCGGTCATTAACCACAGTGTTGTCAGATTTGTCCACGTGCATACGCATTGACTGCTCTTCCCTACTTCCCTGCTTCACGAAGTACATGGCATTGCATCCTGTTATCCCTAATGAAGGGACTGACAACTATCGTCTCGACAACCGTTCCTTGAAACGCACCTCCTGCTCATCAGTAGAACTAAATGTCCTGGAATCAGAAGGCCGGCGACAGAGCAATGCGCATCCAAATAGCCGCTAGGAACGTAGCCCATTGTGCACCTCACAAACAATACACGTTCGTCTGCAAACCAAACGTACAAACTGTTGTTCCAACAAATGCCAGGTGATGCTTTGAAGTGCGTTAGAAACAGTCCTACCTCTACGCGGTCGTAGAATAGTACAAAGACTGCGCCGATCCCAAACATAGGTGTCTAGCAGCTGTAGATTTACCCACAAAATGCACACTTCAAAACAGTGCTCCACATCTTTGCGTGTGCCAACGATGATAGGGAAAGAGTTGTTTGCTAATACAGGTATCCGGTCAATAAATTGTGGTGCTGTATCGACGGTCTGTTTCCAGTTCCTGAGTGCTCTTCTAGTGTGAACCATGACTCACCACCTTGTATGCGAGCACAAAATTGTATGCATTATAAGGAGAGGCCGAATGGCCTTAGGAATTTCCACATAGCAGTAGGCGTTTCGTAATCAAAGCTTCTTCCCCGGCATGCTAGCCCCCGCTTCGAGGAACCATCATGCCGGTAGTCGTTTGTGGTCTGCATATGTCGAGCATATCTGGGAACCCGCGTAGTGCAACCAAACCAATAACCAATACAAATAACCCGCCGCATGCACACATTGTAATGCTTTTCCAGTCATCATGTATTAAAAGCTGGGAAGGTGACGAATAGACAACTATGCTGCCTCGAAAGCTAGTAAGGATCCAGATTCGCGCTCCGTGACAAAGATGCCAGGTAAGGTAAGGGACAGAGACAGTCGTATGCCACGAGACAGTCGTATCAGCAGTACTGCAACACCTTTAACAAAACCTAAAGGTGTATACGCCAATAGTGCTACAGCACTCGTGTGTGTGTTTCGTACAGCCTGTAGCACAAGAAAAACCCCATATTTATGCAGTTATATTGCACTTAGAAATAGATCTCTACGCGTAAGCAAGGCAGTATAAGTACCAGTTCTATCATGCTACAGAAGAACAGAGCACACCGCACCAGCGCATGGGCCGTATCGACTACGTACTTTCTATACATCCGAGCAGTTCGGCGCATACCATCCTTCGGAGTAGTTGTGGCTGTCGTCTGTGTCGTCGATGGGCTGTTTTTCACTGTAAGAGCATACTCCACTACTGTCCCCACGTTTGTGCCAAAACATACTATCTGGCATTGAAAGCATTGATAAACCTTAGCTGCGCTTATTTGTTCTACCAGTTACTGTTCTAACGACGACCATCGTGCTGAAGCAATAAACAAAATAGTAGCACGACCACCACAGGGCTTTTAACGAATTTGTTTGTGTAATGCCACACCCATTAATATTAAGGTCGGTAGACTACTGTATTGCTTTTCTACGCCGTTGATGTGCAAACTATTAAAATTCAAGTAGACTTAACGAATGATGTGCAAACTATTAAAATTCAAGTAGACTTATTCGTCCGCTGTGTTCAAATGTAGGCAATCTCCCGTACGCTCAACATTCGGCGCTTCAAGGCATGCTGCTATAGTGCAGCATGCGTTGAAGCACTGAATCACCGTGCCACTAAACCACTACTCACAGACTGAAGCATTCCGAAAAGGGCCGGCGACTGCCAGGTTTAGAAACTATGAAACCTAACCCTAACCCTAACCCTAAACCCTAACCCCAACACTAAACCCTAAATATGTAGACAATAAACAGCAACCAAGTAGGTCCACTACAGAAGCCTAAATGAAAGGAAGCGACAAATGTTCAATAAACACACTATGAAACCATTGCTGATCCGCGCTGTGGTGTTGCCGTGCATTATAGCTATAACACGCTATGTAGAAAATGAAGTGAAGCAGAACGCCCAACGGCAAACTATGACGAATCCTCACCAATTCCTCGGACTATCAGAGAACCCAATTAACTCATCAACAATGTGACCCACAGACTGCAGAGGGTGTCGTATATTAGCCGCTAAAGGCAGGTGGCCGAAAAACGCTCGGGAGAGTACACCATGGCACGGCATCACATGTATGGCATTTGGCAGAAACAGCCAACAATATGGATAGGGTTTTCGTTCTCATTCGGCATTTCCGTTTGAAATATTCCTTTTAGCACAACATTCGGTTGGGCCGACGGCTACCGAAGTTACCCATAGCTACACGCGAACTGAGCGGAACCACTCTGCGCACTTTCTGCGAAACATCGCATGTTTGTACGTGCTGTTGGTTTGGCTGTTGTGTTAAACGGAAGCGCACTGCATTCTATTCCAGCGCAAAATCCGTGCAAGTTCCCAGTTGGCGGGCGCGTTCAGGTAGAGTAGGGTGTAGGCACCATTAAATTTGATGACCGTTTGTCCTGTCAAAACGCTCACCAGCAATATCAATGTCTCAAGCACTCACAGCCTGGTTTGTGGGATGCTCGTATACCACTACCAATTGTTGATGCCAGTGCTCTTGCCTGTGCTTAGAGAGCAGCGACGGCTGCAGCTGTTGCGGTTTAGCGTTGCTTCAGCCACCCGTCGGCAGTCTGAGTAGCTTCTGCAGCGATGTGCGGTACGTACAACCTTGCTCATGTAGAGGTTAATGCCGTAAGCATCTATCGCATACGCTGATTGCAGGTTTGTGAATATGCCTGATTAAACACCACTGCTGCTCCAGACGGACACGCAGTCACGCCCCCTGAAGCTCGCGCCATGTCTGTATTACTCATGAACGCATTGTCCCCAGATGCCAGCTGACCAGTGTAGGGCCTTGAGAAATGTGAGGATTAAGAATGGCGATGCAGAACCTTGACGGCCTTTCTATTGCGATATGCCGCTTTAGACGCACTGCCTGTCAGTTCCAAGAGAATAATCGAACGCCTTATTTCGCGAGGCGCATACAGTAAGGATTCAACAGTGCAACTCGTTTTATCAGCGAAGGATGTCGCTTTGTCTGTTGCAATCTAGAAAAGCCTTGCACGCCACGTACGGCCTGCAAGGAAAACGGAGTGAGGGTCTTCGGCCGCAGCCTTAATTTTGGGTTGTGGAGGGATAGCAACAATCGCTCTCTGTGGCGTCTACGTGGAAGAACCAACACCCTTCGAATGTATTTGCTATGTGCCCAAAAAGCTGGCTGGGGATTGATATATCCTGCTTTCACAGGAGCGACGCGGGTTCCACATCGAGATTCACTTATCCCCAGGGCAGAAGCGTTGCCCTAAAGGCTTCTTACCATCTGTTCAAGCATACGCATACCTCTCTGCTACGGTGCAAACCGCACGGAGTGTTTCCCATCTAGTCTGACTCGTAGCAATAGGTTCATTTTCCTGTCTCCACGACATGTGAATGAGCGCAGTCATACACGTTTGAAAACTACTGGAGTGTTAGGTTTGCAGCAAAATACGTAGTGGATACCCTAATGGGCAAATTTCCTCAGTGATCAAAGGAGGGCGGAATGCCCGAGGCCGGAAATGTCTTACATGGGTGAGACTGGCACCCGGTATATGGAATTATCTCACGTGAGCAAGAATGTGTTTGCCGAGAGATCCTGTAGACTTACTCCCTTCGGATTATCACCAAGAGGCCTCCTTGTTGCGCTCGTCACAGGTGTTGGTCTAACAGCGTTTGCCACGAACGGCACGCTCGGCAAGAACAGTGTTTCTATTCGTCTTTGTGAGAACGTATGTCATCCCAAGGCTTACATCCTGCGCATAGGACAAACCTCCTCGGGGCCAGTTCCTTTTGATATAGACCGAAATACTCTGGACAAGGGCGTTTCCAATTTAGTGTTATGCTTATTCTGCTTCTATGTTAAACATCGACTGATGCCCAATCGAATAGGGCAACGCACACGAAACAGCCAAGGGCAAACAAAGGGTAGAGTCCCCTAAATTTGCTCCCATACTCTAGGAGCTACGTGTATTATAAATGCGTCACTGTCACTACACTAGAGAACCGGTATTCCTCCCTGCTATATATGCGTGCCATTGCAGCATGCATGCAGCAAAACATGCATTTGGAAACCGTTTAAAGTGCTCACCTTCTGGTGGTTGATTAGTTATCCCTCTCCTACAAATTTCAAGAAAAGGGTGACTTGTAGTTGACGCATGCTGTGCTTATTATCATACAAAATTCGACAAAAATGCATTAGCTTGTAAACGAACGTATGTGGCCTACAAGGCAGCCGCCTAGTGCAGCTACTCAAATGGGAAGCTATTCAGCCGTATGCTCACAATCTAAATTTCCGTTATCTCCGGAAGGACGACATACAGTTGAGCTTACAGCTTAGCCTGCTGCATATCTGCAGGATGTCCGGCTTCTCATGAACAACGCATTTCTTCGCAAGCCTCATCGCAATCCCACTTGTTTGCAGCTCTACATATAAGCACCATAGTAACGTTTTATGTACAGCACTAGTCGTCTACTGGCCAGTTGTACCATATTGGTTGTTTGACGAAACCGGGCGAAGCAAAGCTCCGATGCAGCGCAATGGTTAGTGCAGTTGGCATCCATCGTGCCTTCGGTATTTGCTAGTTATGCTACTCACGTCCTGTTTCAATATGAAGGGTAGCGTGAAGAAACGATGCACGGCATAAAAATGCTACAAGCATTTGAGGTTCCGAGGACGACGATGTATTACCGCTGTTGCGCAACGCACTTGCTGCTCGCACCGCAGCTTATCATTATTACCAATCACCTCAAAGTGCAGCAGCATTTAGGGTTTCTACAATTCAACATTCGTTGAGCTTCCCCAAACTGCATCTATTTCGCAGTTGACAAAACATCAGGCATGGTCGACGAGAGTTTTCGCTACCACCAGCGCACACGTGACGCGCAATGCAAATAGGGCAAAGAACACACAGTCCATAAATCCATCATTCAAAAGGTCGCCCGCCCTACCGTCCCAACAATGTACGAGGCTGGGGCCGCTAAGTGGCCCAGCTATACGCACATCCTGGAACGTTTTAACGCGATGCACTTACAATTACGGAGCGTAATACAGAATGCGGCAAATATCAGGTCATGCAGAATGCGGCAAATGAATACCAGCTCATATGAATATTGGCTCAACCCCTCGTAGAATTGAGCTCACAGTCTGCATTTCGTTGCCGATGCACCGAACACCGTAAATGACCATCGTAAATGCATACGCTATTCACTGCGAATGTCTTCGCTCCATACCTAGTTGCCATCCGAAAACATTCAGGGGCATAAATATTAGTGTGGCGGAGAGCAACACACAAGCTGTATTGTCAACGTTCCAACCCTACAATTACGAGTCACTTGCACACACTGCAAGCTTCAGTCGACACAGCACATACCCTCGAAGTGCAACGGGAATTCCAGAAGGTTGCACCAGCTCAACCAAAACTCCTAAGCAGACTGCACGCACGCGCATCGCTTAGAACGCCAGCTGCATTTAGGCTACTTAGTCACCGCTTCTTTGTGTCGAGTCTGCAGGGTTTCTGCAATTCAACATTCGTTGAGCTTCGCCAAACTGTCCGTCTATTTTGCAGTTCACAAAACAGCAGGCATGATCGGCGAGAGTTTTTGCTACCACCAGTGCATACGTGACGCGCAATCCAAATAGGCCAAAGAACACACAGTCCATAAATCCATCATTCAATACGGAAATCCAAAAGATCGCCCGCCCTACCGTCCCAACAATGTACGAGGCTGGGGCCGCTAAGTGGCCCAGCTATACGCACATCCTGGAACGTTTTAACGCGACGCACTTACAATTACCGAGCGTGATAAAGAATGCAGCAAATAAATATCAGCTCAATGCGGCATATGAATATTGGCGCAATCCCTCGTAGATTTGAGCTCACAGTCTGCATTGCGTTGCCGATGCACCGAACACCGTAAATAACCATTGTAAATGCATTCGTTATTCACTGCGAATGTGTCTCCCGAAAACATTCAGCAGCATAAATATTAGTGTGGCGGAGCGCAACACACAAACTGTATTGTCAACGTTCCAACCCTACAATTACGAGGCATTTGCACACACTGCAAGCGTATACTTCAGCCGACACAGCACGTACCCTCGAAGTGCAACGGGAACTCCAGAAGGTTGCACCAGCTCAACCAAAACTCTTCGCCAGGAATACATCATACTGACCGTTTTCCAGCTAATGACTGAGGTTTCATATGCAATGTGCATATTTAATATTCTGTCTGCATCAAGTCACTGTGGGACCAATTTACGTAGCGTAGCGAGTTCCTGCAGCCCCGAAATATCGCCAATTGGAGCGACACCCGACACCAAGCAGATTGACCCGCACCACTAGAAACAAATTCTGCATTAAAGGATAGCACCATATGGTCTTGGGGGGCACGAGCGGCACGGAAAAATAGGATGGCATCCAACCAGCTTTAAAAATACCGTCGCGTGTAGCCGTTCGAAACTAGTGATGTATGATAGGTACTACTGCACTGCTGTGGCGAGAGACGAGGTGCTGAGTTGCCAACCAGTTCACACGCGCGGAAGTGAGGGCGCGGCCTTGCGGTACTCCACAGCACACGCCCGGAGATATTTCGTTTTGCGCTGCGTGCATCAAATCTGTCAAGCATGCGCTGCGTGCATCAAATCTGTCAAGCTTCCCACAAGTTTGCATTCTGTGGCCGTAAGCAGATTAGGCAGGCATAAATCTGGGCCTGCTTACGGTGAGTCGTGGACTTCCGAATATGCTACTGCATTCGGCTTCGTCCACGCGATCGTCTACCTGGTAACGGGGAGCTTACTCGCTGCCAAATGCGGTGACGTTGAGGCAAGGTGAGATTCAACATTTCTACGTAACATGAATACCATGGTATTCCACGAGCACGAAGGCGTGCAGTCACATTGCATGCAGCCATCCCTGGTTTCATATGCACACAGAGGCAGCCCAAGGTGAACCATTCTACTGAGCACGACCTACAGCCTCTTCCTTTACAGATATGTTTTCAGCGTAATCATTGCCAGGATGTTTTCAGCGAAGTCAGTGCCAGGATGCAGCACTACCTGCTGACAAGGAAAGCCAACAATTTTGAGAGATAGCTGCAGATTCTTTTGCTAGATGGCTAACCATTTGGGCTCCAAATATTCTGTTGCTCAGATGCAATTATCCAACGAAAACCCCAAGCCCGACATGGGACGGACCAAAATATTCTTTGTGCCGCATACACGTGGAGCAAAAAACCGACGATCCAGAGTGCCTCCATCGTGAGGTGTATCTCGGTATTCAATGCAATGCACTTTGCTCTGGATATCCAGGCAACCGGGTGCATTGACATATAATCCCACGATTCGCGAAGTGTCCAGTGAGACCAAACCGCGCTGTCACTGTGCTACTGATGGTACAGCGCGACGCAACTCAAAACTAGATTAATGCTTACAAGATAACACGAGTTAATGCTAACAGCGTTAATATTTGGCATTGGATTTCATTCACCCAAGGTGTTGTGCGTTTCCATTGGCCCACATATCGGATGAACCGACGCTCACCTTCTGACGGTGGTCGACAGCCATTTGAACCGTGGAGGTTTCCATGTCTGGTCACTCCAGTTTGCCAAGCAAGCACGCCCAACGTCAAATCGGAAAGAGCTAATTCATCTGCCTCCCGCCCGGCAATACTATAGCTTCTTTGTCATTTTTCCATACAGGTCACCCTGCGTATCAGCAGCTGGCGCTTAGCCCTCCAACACCCTTTCGAACATAGCCGCATCAACACAAACAGCATCCAGAAATTTTTTGCCATGGTAACTGCATTCCTGCGTTGATGAAAACACGAATGATGCTGTGGCGACCGGGACTCACGAGCTGTTTCCCCGTGGTAAACTCACAAACGCGCGCGTCCAGTAACCACTCTACATCTGGGTGCAGAAGCTTCAAATACAGCTAGAAGATGCTGGACAGGACAAGACGTTGGACAGCACATCGGCTTCTCTGGCAGAACAGTCGCACGGATGTTTCCCTCATGAGACGTATAGCTAGAAGATGCTGGACAAGACGTTGGACAGCACATCGGCTTCTCTGGCAGAACAGTCGCACGGATGTTCCCCTCATGAGACGTACCAGCTGCCGACCATGGATACGGGGCTCCGTTGGATGCCTTGTGAACCAACAGGATCAATACAACCTTATGGCTCAGTGGCCAAAGCGCCGCCTCCCTGGTCACGGAGCATACCACTTCCACAGTAAGGGAGTCGACGACTGATACTCCTACCCAAAACGCACCAGCTGGATTCACGCCGTGGGCTTCAGTGACCTACCTGAGGCAGATTCATTCTGCATTCGTAGCCGAATTTAGATACTAGAACAATCTTCGGTGAACGCCACAAATTGAGGTAGCACCGCTTGATTGATCGCGTACTGCTGTCTAGAGATATGCATTTAGGGTAGGAGTCCTACTAACTGGTAGAGCATCAAAACCGCTTCAAGTGCTGCGTTGCTGGCGATGTCCTTAGATCTGTGCAGTTCACCTAGGCACGCATATTCCTCTAAGCAGTTATTCTTCTGTCGTAGCCGCAAAGACCATTGGTTTTGTCCTTGCTCTTGAAAGATCAAAAGATAAATTCGGCGCCCATGCTTTCTAGCGTTAGCGCTGCTCTCCATTGTTTGGTGTCTTTTACTCTTGAACTCACATACTAGGGGACCCAAGCAAGCTTCCTGCTTAGGCTTGGCTTGAAACAACAGCACCGCAGTCTGTGTGGGTTGCCACGGCACGGGCCTCACAACATATGTTCTAGTATAGGGCAAAGCCTACAGTGAAGGGCTCGTTAACACTCCACGAGACGCACGTTCTTTAGATTTCAAAAAGGACAATTCTTTGATTTTCCCGTGTAGACAAATGTGCATCCACGTCTACAAGACGCCCTAGCATGCTTGTTGGCATCAAGTATCTATGGTGGGAAAGTTAGCTTGTGATTAACCAGCTAACCCTGCTAATGGCGGAGAATCACTCAGGCATAAGCTCACAGCCTAAATTGCCAACGCCCACGGGTATCGGGGACATATTAAAACAATCCACTACAATATCCACTACAATATACCTACATTCAGATTTGGTTGCCTGCAAAAGGAGGCGCGAGGAGGTGCGAGGAGCTAACCCATTCGTTCAATCATGGAATTATACATGCTGACTTCTCTGGGGCCTACTAGCTGACCGTTCACTCAACACTCTTGCCCAAACTCCTCTGTGATCCGTATGTCTTGAGGATGGACACTGCGTAAAGGTTGGCATACGCTGAGATGTTTCAGAGTCCACTTCTGAAGAATACACTAGACACACAAGCCCACGCTCATGCTTGGCATTCAGCGTTATGAGGCTAGGGTAATGCCTATACATGTTTTGTGAAGCAAATGTTCTGTTCTACCAGCGTTCTCAACGCACCTCAATATACATTATACCTGCTGTGAAACTCACCCTCTGCTCCAGCGTGAGCCCAGTGTGCACGACAATTGCTTCTCGCTTGTCTGCGACCTCCACAATGAAGTCGCCCGCAGACGGATCGGTAAACTTTGCAGAAGACATCTGCAGCCTAAAATCGAGACATCCGCTTCAGGTTTTGTCGGTAGGAGGTGTGAAGCGACTGCCTCGATACGCCATGCTGCATGCAGAATGCGTATAGGGCAGGAGAGGTCAACCAACCTCTCACGACGTAGTGTCGGCTCACCAGAAACAGCAAGGGAAAGTATGCCAAAATGCGCAGTAACACGCACTTCCTGAGTAATTTCGCGGCATCGTGATCCCAACTGTCCGCGATGACATTCTGAGTAATTTCGCGGCACCGCGATCCCATCAAGGAGTGATGCAAATCAATTGGAGCCACGTGGAGCAGGGAGCTCACATTCTTTAGGATGAAATCAGATTATACATGTCTAGATCATCTGCAAGGTTTTTTGGCATCCATGAATCAGTTAATGGCAGACTCGCACAAGCGGCGGCGACACTGATGCACCAAGCATCGCCAAGAGAACGAAAATGCGGATTCCATGCTGAGCGATAGTTCCCCGTCACCTTACCGCTGCAAATACAGCAAGCATCTTAGTGCTGGCGAGCAACGCACCAGCTGCACCAACAATAACCAGCATGGATTCTGGGCAGCTCCTTCCCCGCGTTTGGCGAAGGAATCATGCGCTTGCAGTGAAAACTAATATCACTGACAGAGAGAAAGCCTCAGCAGACACGCAGTTCTCACATCGAGAGAAATGTTCAAACATTGCCAGCCAACCGTACTTCCTGGTGGTTATATAATTTAGGCATGCATTCGTACCAATATAACAGGAGCTATTCAACATGTAATATAGCCGTTAGGCACTGCCGCCGCCAAATGCCAGATACTATCGCTCTCTGCGCCGACAAAGTATACATTCCGCGCAGCCCAAGCAACTAATTCTACTTTGGAACATCTCATGGTATCGATAAACGGGGCAAATACCGGACACGAGAAGACGGGCATGGCGTAGATGCCAGACGGGAATGGCGTAGATGCAGTTTCGTGATAGGTGTTCGAACCCAAGTGAAGGAAATATCACATGCGACAAGACTCCAGATATCCGCAGCTGTCGTCTCGTACAGGGCTCACCAAATCCGTACAATTGCTGGCAAAGTTTGCTTGTATGTCAAGGATGATGCGTGATAATTGTGTCCTACCACTACTCCGTTATTTGTCATTCATGTGCGTACTGCCTGGGAATTGCAATGCCCCTGCACGTTATCCAGATGATTGTCTATGTAACACACATAGTCTGTGCTTCTCTGCTAGTCCCTACAGGTTTAACAAGCCAACGCATTCTCCTGACCACACGTACGAACCATTTAGATTCGGCCTCAATCCTAACATCTACACTGTTCCAAGCAGGGCCGAGCAACTTTTACACTAATATGTATGGAGCAAATGTTACACTAGTATGTAAAGCGTTTCAGTAGGCATAGCCCTACACCGCTTTCAAGGACGAGATTGTAGCTTCGACGGACGGTTCTTATCTGCCTTCTGAACGACTGAAAGTTCGTAGCTGTAAAGTTAACACAAACCAAAAAGCTAGACCACAGGCAATGGCTCAGGCAGCTCTCAATATGCACCCCGCTACCTCGAATGTACTCAATTATATGCCTGGTAATCAGGTGCGTACTGCCTGCAGAGCAAGCAATGCGGCACACTGAAATGCAGCAGCGTTACCAACTTCTATTCTATAGCAATGCGGCACACTGAAATGCAGCAGCGTTACCAACTTCTATTCAAAGTTGACGTTGCCGGACGACGTTTTAGCACAGTGACATGTTGGGGCAACTGCTAACCGCTGAAATATTAGTTTTCGACGTATAATATTAATGCTACGGTTCATCTCACCCCCCAACAGGCCTGCAGGAACAAAGCATTATTCTCCAATCAGATCCCATCAGCACATGTTGTTCAAAGCGTAGTGCGTGCAACTGCAGCCGCATCTGCGCGTCTTCGCAACACTAAGAGGCTTCAAGCATTGTCGGTAATGGCTGAAATAAGTATCACTGCAACTGCAGCCGCATCTGCGCGTCTTCGCAACACTAAGAGGCTTCAAGCATTGTCGTCGCCAAGCAGAGCCAATATCGCATCCGTGCCCATAGCAGCATGAAAACCCTGCAGCCTTGAGGAGTTTCTCAAGTGACGAAAAGAGTACACGTGCGTTTGCAGGAAGTCCAGCAGAGAGACCAACGTTGAGATATTGCTATATCTTCTATACCCTGGAAGGTGAGGTGCCTCTGCATATCAATGAATTCTGCGCACACCTTCGTGGTCCTACACGGGCCAGATTATATTCTGCGTGAAGTAAGCCTCACAGGCTGATTTGGGGAACTGAGGCATGGTTCCTCCTGCAGAATTCCAGCTGATGTTCGAACTCACCGTGATTCTTCCCCATCCAGCTTGTTGACACTATACTCAACTACTGGTGGTGGCGGCTGCCACTTGAGAAATGCAAATCTTGTTCTGTAGTCAACTTTGGCGTCGAACAAAGACTCCTTCATGGCAATCTTTTGCAGAAGGGGGTCGCTTGAGCTGCTCTACTTACGAACTGCAACCCGGCAAGGAAAGCGCAAAAGACCTTTTCCTATAGTACTCCTCGCCCAACGGCTGAAGGTAGGCACTCCTCGCCCAACGGCTGAACGTAGACACTGCAGTTCTACGTTGTTCTTGGTCTGCTGCACAGCAGGCTTGCAGCATAAGAAAAAGCTGGAACCCGCCCACCTTCCAACTCGTACTCCCAGCAAGGCGGCCCACAAACAAAAATTTCAATACACCCAGCTGCAGAACGTGATGCTGGAGTCTACACAGTCTATCGCACAGTCTATTACCCGTTGAGGAAAGCACAGCAGGAGTGCCGATCAGTCAATCTCTCTTATCGGCCTTCATGTTGCACCTTTCGCGTGACTAACCTAAAGCTACCTCGTGCAAGGTGTGGTTCACCGCTGTGCGCTGTAGCTCAGAGCGTCTACGAAAAACCAAACGAAACGCACATCAACACATCAGCACTCGTTGGTCGTAAAGGTAGACTATTTGTTTCCAAAAATAAAACGACGCACGCAGGAATATAACCGGCCTTAATAATGAGATCACGCATATCTACATGTAACGAAACCCACGCCCTGCGCATTGCTTGTGTGTAGCCGTTGCATGTCGTACTCGGCGGGAACAAAGAACAGCTGTGAGCGGCGCTGCCGAGCCACCCAGCAACTACGTGTTTTCTGAGATTGCAAACCGACTGCAGCTTGCAAAGGTATCCACATACATACTGTGTTTGTGCAGAACGAAAAAAATAAGAAAGAATGCCACAAACGCACTACCGCCTTCAAAGGCACACGAGCAATACAACAGTACCGGGGACCCAATAGGACACTCCGAGCAGATGGAAGCAGTATCTTGGAAACGGTTGCTTATTCGCTTATTCGCACCAACAGCTTGTCGGAATTGCCAATGTAGGACGCTATACGATGGTTGTTATCCAGAGCTGATTCACCAGCTAGAATGCATTTGAGCGACCCATAGCGAAATATCTTCCAAAGCAATGAAGACAGCACCGTAAAGTGCTTACATATGCACGTATATCCACGTATATATGCATAATTCAAATTTCTATGCATACGCTGCCATCGATTCCAGCGCCAGCATGTCCGAGCATGTCCGAAGAGGAACACTGCTGTCTCCATCCATGCATCCATTCATTACATCTATGCCTCTTGCGCAAGCCGGGAGCATGCGCGCGTTTTACGTATGGTCGAGAGGCAATTATTCTAGACTGGAGCTACTATTTTAGATTTGACCGCTTATGCATTGAGAGACCAACACAGGCAGAACGCACGGACTTTGAAATGTCGAAGCAGAATGAATATGCGCGCAATGTGGGCATCCTGCTGAAATCGTTAACTGCCAGTGCACGTCCGCAGAGTGTCCGTAATGCGCCGTAACAATGGCGCACGAGCGGGAAGCAATTTGGCTTAAACCCTAACCATAACCCTAACCCTAAACACTATTCACCGAAGCGCCATGCATGCAAAAGCCTACACTGCGGAGTATCCCCAGGTGTACATGCAGCTGCAGATGAAGGCCTACATAGCATCATGCTGCTACGTTGCTCCTGACGGGAGCATGCATCCGCTGGCGCCCCTAGCTGAGGTGGTCACACAAACATGACTTCTAGGCAGTGGGTTGCAGAAAAAGCCTCAAAAACAACTAGAATAAACTGAATCATAGGAGGGGCAGCGCACTAGAGATTCGCGTCTCTAGAGACATGGTACGCAGTCACACTTCATGAGACGTACTATCTGTGCATTGCTCTTGCGTACATACAACACAATGTCTTACGAACCAACAAGACAAGCAATGCTTTCTTCCCTAGGGAGAAATCCGTTTCCACTGTACAAGACACAGTATGAGAACCACTGTTCCACTGTTCCAGCGGTTCTCATTGTGAGTGGAGCACTGAAAGCAAACACAAACATCTGTCTCTTGCAGCGAACCAATATTTAGGACAGATTCCATTGGAGCGTCCTACCGTACAGATGAAGTCACACCCGTGGAACAGATGCATACCCCCTGAAACACGAGTAAGCACCACATACCAA
The DNA here is from genome assembly GCA_904066255.1 of Eimeria sp. OTU-X. Lineage (NCBI taxonomy): Eukaryota > Apicomplexa > Conoidasida > Eucoccidiorida > Eimeriidae > Eimeria > Eimeria sp. OTU-X. Next base: position 38,840 of record CAJFCX010000001.1, on the reverse strand, counting down.
TCCGACAAAAAATTTCCCGCACCAAAGACTAGAGGTGTATCCAATGGGGGTACAGTAAGCATCACCTGGAAACGGGTTGTTCGGTTTGGTCCACGCGACACCTTTAGCAACCTGTAGAATGTGCTAGTCAGCTAAACGTGAACTGCAAGGAACGGGCCACTATAGGCTATCAATATTTCGACTTTATGCTGTGTCGTACATTCTGGTCAGGCCAGAAATAGCAAACCATGTCGTTGCAGCGTTTCCGGTCCACAAACAAGACCATTCTTGAGTGTGCTTACATGTGAACCAGTTCGTCTATCAAGCACCAGGGCACGATATTGTATCGTAGTCATGCACACTACTGTACTGTTACATAGGTGAAAAGCTGCCCACTTCCTGCTCGTGTATGCAACACTTTAATTCAGTTAGCTGTACGTCCCGACGTTCCCCCCAGAATGCAAACGCGTATAGGGTATAGTCGTTCACATAAAATTGGTGAAATGCGACTCACTTCCTGCTCGTGTATGCAACACTGTTAGCTGTCCGTCCCGACGTTCCCCCCAGAATGCAAACGCGTATAGGGTATAGTCGTTCACATAAAATTGCTTATTTTATCAAGGAAGGCGATCTCATACCTATTGGTGTATGGGCTTCATGCATGGTTTTGTATTTTCACCAAAGAGGTAGGACTCACGTGACCCTACCTTGTGGCGTCGTCAGCTCTTCCTCACGTCCGTGATTGAGCAGTGCGAATTCTCATAACAAGGGGCCCGCAGCCTTCAAAGCCTGACAAATAATGTATATGCGAAATAACTATTCCCAGAAAGAAAATGCGGAATATGTATTCAGGCAAATATCGTGTCGGCAAGATGCAGTCGCCTTGGGATGTGGGATGCTATCCTGTATATCAACTGCTGGCCGTTAACGCTGGCAAAGTAACCGCTAAAATGCCTTGACTAAATCCGTTTCTCTAAAGCTAAGCATTGGTGTACAACAAGTCTTTCTTCAGCCCCACATTTGGAGAAAGTGCTGTTAATGTTGAACTCACAGCCTGCTCCCCCGTGAAGAAAGAAGATATAAAACTGTTCAATCATACGTTCTCTCGATCTCCATATTTCAGTGCTCACCGCCGTAATGCCCATAGCCGTGGCGTATAGCTTACAATGCCAAATAAGCAGCGCGCGCCTCTAGGGTAGCAGAGGCGAAGGCTGCTCCCGGTTGATCGGCTGTGTTAGCAGCCTTCGCCTCTGCTACCCTAAAGTAGCATCTCCATCTAATGAAACGCACTTTCTGAGCATTACTCTGGGAGTCCTCACTGCATGGTTTTCGCACAAACAAATTCAGAAGCAATAGCTCTAGGCGCCAAGACAGCCGGCACGTGCTACGATGTTAGTACTGTCGGAAACTGCATTCACTTACAAGCTCGATCTTCCCCAAGAAGCGTTTCTCCAGCCTCGCATTTCCTGATAACCGTAAGTGCCACACACCCACTACATCCTTCAGACACACGTCCAACACGAAACGCTAGTGAGACTCACTGCACACCGGGCAAATAGTATCGAGGAATGATGCAGACACATACTGATAAAGCCATTCCTATACGGAGATTCCACCTGTTGCCCACACAAATGAAGTCGCGCGTGGCAACGCTGCTGACTGGAGTCCAGACGTGATCGTTGAATCCGCCCACCACTTGGCCCAGCGTGAATATCATCCAGCTCAGGGGTCTTACATCCTGGTATGAAGCCGCTTGCTCAAACCGGTGCTGGCTTCGTGCATTACAGTTGGGCCTCCGATTCTCTGGCTCAGTAGAAAACAGGTCACATTACCTTTGATACTTGCTAAATACAGAATCGTGGTGCACAAGCTGTTCTTTGGGCTTATCCGTGGAAGCGCCCATGCCTGCCACAAAGCCAACAACCAAGACAAGGAAGACGACAATGAATATCCCGCACCAGCGCGTGTCTCTTAAGGGTTTAGAAGTTAGTGGAGGCGCCCACGCCTCCCACAAAGCCAACAGTGGCAAAGCATGCAAGCATCCCCATCCGTATATACGGTAGTTGTCATGCGCCCTTAGTTCATAGAATGGCTTTGAGGGACCTGGTGCCAGTAATGGGTTACTGCAGAAACCAGGGTTTGACGGGCTCGTGCATCCTTTGCGGCTCCGTTGATTGCCTTGGATACGGCGCCCAAGAGGTCTAATCTAGAGCACTCGTCTCTCGATGATAGAACGCACTCCCTTTGGAATACCAAGGCAAAATGAATCTGCGGGCACTCAAAGCATCCTGCAGAAGTCGCCAATTACCTGTGCAATTTTATATCACAACTATACAACTAGGCAGCCCTTTTGCGGAATGTCCTCAAGCAATGCAACGCAATGTAGTAGAGTACCTATCGCAAACTCTAGATTGTTTATCAAAGGTGCTAAGTGCCAGCAAAATGGTTGCACCGTTGCATGCGAGTTTACGATACGCGTGTGGCAATGACAGGTGAATCTGTTCCGATGTTGATGCTGAGTATATATGAAGCTTACAGGCTGTGTGAACAAGCGCACAAGGTTTTGTTTCCTCATGTGCTGTGTCGCTCCCCTGAGTAGATAGTGGCTCGCTTAGTGAAGAACAAACCTGCGGATGCACCCTTATTTATGAACCTCCTAAATGGGGGCTGCATTGCGCTGGACAGTGCGACCAACTGGTACTATGAATCCGTGTATCGTTGCGTATACATTCTCCACAATCCTTGTGTGTCATGTGCAGATTAGTAAACCTCTGCCAGTCATTCCTGAAACCTAGATTAACATCGTGCATTGCAGCTCGTGGATGCTCTGCAGTCCATTGATATTCAGTACACGCATTCCCGAACTTCTGTGAATACACTAAAAATTTTCTGTGGAACAGTTCCGAAATAGGGGATGCGCCAAATTCATGGAAGTGCGTGCTCGTCAGCACAACCGAGCTCACCAACTAATCACGCGCGAAATGGCTGTCAACATCCCCTAGCCAATGTCCACATCCCCTAGCCAATGTCCATAACGGAGAAAAGTATGGGGTTGCAAACGCGCAAACGCTCACTAAACCCTAAACCACCAGTCACTCATGCGCACCACACTGGGTAGCCAATATTGGAAGCGCTTTCACAGGCAATATACTCAGGATAGAGGAACGCACGTTCTGACGCCATCCGAGCGACACCTGCACTAATTTAGTAAAGCACCTCCTCTGGCCCGATGTTCGTGCTTGCCAGCACCAACGTTTCCTTCCAGCAGAGAGAAAAACTGCACAGCCTTGAGACCTGTTGCAATTGATACAACCAATTTGCTAAACGGATGCTGCAGGTGCTTAAACTGTACAAGATTAAACTTTGCGTGAATACACTTTGTAGCCTAGACCCTCTATGTACTGATAATACGAGATTTACTCTCTGCGCAGTACCAAGCGGTATCATTCAAGGTACGCCCGCTTATCACCGATATGGAAAACCTCGTTTCCTTTCATTGCCAACCGGAACACTTCACGTACGATCTGCAGCTCAGGGAAGCACGTTGGATTTGTGCTATCATACACGCCATATGGGATCAATTGTTCCCCTACTTTACCATATGACTGGCATTTGGACATGCTTATCACCGATATGGAAAACCTCGTTTCCTTTCATTGCCAGCTGGAACACTTCACGTACGATCTGCATATCAGGGAAACACGTTGTATGGGATCAATTATTCCCCTACTATGACTGGCATTTGGACTGGCATTTTGACTGGCATTGAATTCGCAGCATCTTCAGAAGTCTAAATTCTACAGGTAGGCATCCATTCGTTTCCCTGGTGTTTCCCAACACTAAATGGCGCACCAGCTGTTAGACGTTCCTCTGCTCCGCAGGCAAATATTTCCGTTGCATGGGCTTGGGAGCTCTGCTCACTGTGTGCACACTACCTGTGCCCAACCGATAGCTAACAGGGCAAGCCTGAGGTGCCTGAAGACGCGACAACTAATGCCTACTTGCTGACGGTTTTCATCATTTATCGCCTTTAAGCCACCATGCAGCACTACGTATTTGTGCAAACGGTATCCTCAAGGACTTGACGGGACGTGAGGCAGAAAGCAGCAAAACGTCATGGAAGAGATGTGTACGAACTGTTTCTACATGCCTCCGAAATACCAGAGCATCGCACACGCATCAAGCTGAGTATATCTAAATTATCTCCAGCGAACACTGCCAGTCTGGCTTGTTGGATCAAGACTGGCAGTGTTCGCTGAACGCAAGCAGACAGCAATGCAACATATAGACACGGCATCATGCACCCTAGAGAGGCTACACGCTAACCGGGATTTCAACGACCTCGACACGCGTATCATGAGTAGCGGCCGCCTCAATCGTCTTAGCTCTGCAGACGGGGAGGCACTGAAGCAGAACAAGCAGCGCGTACCCTACGCCGTGAGCGGCAGAAGCAACCTGCATCTCACCTGGCGTTTGTCTGCCGGCAGATTTGACAGATTGCAGCCGGTGGTGTATTATCATCCTGATGAATCCAACGCAGTTACGCACAGCCTATTAGCCGTAGGAACAGCGAACGTCGAGCGTCGATATTCCTTAGGGTTGGGCTCCTTTCTGCGTAATGAACGAAGAAACTGACGTGCATAATGAACACACGCAAGCTTCTTCGGCATGCACGTTCAAAGCATGCTGCATCTCGAATGAGCCCAACCTAGGCTGAATCAGCCAATTCATACTTTCTGATGGGGTCGGCAAGCATTTGACACTGGTCAACAGCTGCAGTTCGTAGGTGTTCTCAAAACTTACGTAACAATGCAGCGTCAGGTAGATAGAATGACCCTCATTACTTCCGCTTAATGCCGGATCTCATTATGCAGAAAGAACCCCGCATCCGGGTAATGAGTAGCGAAGCCTGCACAGGTATCACCGGAGGGCCGAGACGCATGTAGGCTGAATCAGCCATTTCATACTTTCTAATGGGGTCGGCAAGCATTTGATGGCATGCACGCATCCTGCTGACACTGATCAACAGCTGCAGTTCGTAGGTGTTTAACTCTTACCCAACAATGCTGCGTCAGGCAGATCGGATCTCAAGAAACATTTCATGTCCACACACTTATAGATCCCCCTTTATCCTATACATACTGCCTGCGTGCCACACGATTAGTACCAGGAAACACGATTTCCCACTGCGCGTTCTAGCGCCTGTTGCCTTGGCTCCTCATACGAATACAGTGAGAATCACCCAGGAGGCACCCTGCTACTGACTACTGAAACGGTTTGCCTTTGCCATCACAGGCCAAATAACGCGCACGATATTGGCCATACACGACGCGTAAAGGATGCGCTTGTGCGTAAGCGTTAACGCGTATGCTGCATCACTCTGAACAGTAATGTCGAGAAGAAGGGCCGAGTGGACATGGGCCCGTTGTTTGTTTTAGGGTCTTAGCGCCGCGGTGTGTATATCATTATTGCTTTCGGGGCATGTGCAGGCAGCAGTCAATACATGAAAGGGTATTTCCCCTAGTGCGTCCATGAACGCTCCTGTGTCGAGAAAACGTGCTTGCACCCAGACTGTCCCGCTTGTTGGCGTTTCGAACCTTGCTTCAGCGGCTCCGGGGGAATCGGTGGGGCGCAGGTCGAATTCATGACGCAGGCGGACTGTAGGCTCCCCCAGGACCACTCGGCGATCGACACAAATGAGGTACGCACGCTAGACTGGGTCGCCAATAACTGAACGGAAGAGCGTCCTGACGTAGCAACAGCGCAACTATGGCTCACAGTCTCCATCTGCAAACGGTATTGCGCTAGTACTAAAGCGCTTTCAGTCCGCATCTTATACCGCATGCATAGCCGTAGGTCTACGCGAGGTGAACACCAGTCAGTATTTCGAGCATGCGATGTTTGCTTGCGACAGCGTCCTTTTCGCAGCACGCCATTCCATTCGCGGAATTTACTGCATTCTAACGCATTCTAACGACGATAGAGTGTTCCGGCCCATTATTAGATGGGCCGGCTGCTTTTCGAATGTGGTCTTTTCGCATGTGCTCTGCCACGCTCGGCAGAAGAAATGAAGCGTCTGCTACTCCAGTCAACTCGGAGGATGCCTTGCACAAGGTGTTTAGAAATCCTCTCTGGGAAACGCATGTGGTAGAAGGCGCATCCATACTGTCTGGAGGCAGGTCAGCTGCTCTAGTGCTACAGCCCAGCTGAGATTCCAGCTACCCCAACATCGGCAGGCGGCATTCGTATAAATGCGCACAGTAAAGGCCAGGCGCATTTGGTATCCACGCACCGTCTGTGTGCACGATAAGTGCAGGGGAGACGGTTCCATTCTACCAATTTCCCCTGTGCGGACAATATGGGGTTTCACCTGCACCTCCTACTATTGTAGTACTCTATAAGTTAGCAAGTGCAAAGCCAGATATTGGGAGATATTGCAGCACCACTTATCGGCAAAATATGTAAACCCGCGTGTACGCGAATTTGTACAAATACAAATCGTTGGGGAGAGTAACGCTTGGTAAGACACGCGTATCACAGACGGTCATGTGATGAACCACTAGCTGCAGCACGGTACGTTCGCACTTCCCCTGCCAACAGGGAAACCGTATATGTTCGCCTTGTGTCGGGAATCATGCACAGCAGTAATAAGTAGATCGACCGAAATCTGTTGGCCGCTGTGATAGATTGTTTGCTGTGCATCGCAACGGGCAAAATGCTTCACAACCGTACACAGTGCTACACAAGCTCGCGGGTGCACCTCCTGCCACTACATTGATAGTCTGACTGTTGAATATCTCCGAATCGTCTCAGATCCCACACCAAACGTCTCATGGGAGTGACGTGACCGGTCAATCGGTCGCGCTGTGCATCCTGGTTGACGTCCCACCTTACTCTTCGAGTCACGCCTGTGAAAGGGACATTCCACACTTCAGAGGAAATGTGCATTTGGCCGCCCCGTACTGGCTGTGCGCATAACGCCATGAAAAACGGACCACCCACTTGCACTTGTATGCTAGATCACTGGAACGCAGCCTTCAGGAGCACCACATTCGTCTGTATTGCTCGACGGCTCATGTAAGGAAAGCGGGATGTTGGAGTTGGTTGTGGGTTGCTACACCGCGTAACACCAGACCCGTTGGAAGCGTCTGCCAAAATGTAAATAGGGTAGGTGGGTTATGCTCGTGATAATGGTTCCCAGAGTAACTCACAGTCTGTTGCGAGATCAAGAAGTAGCTGCATCATGGCAACCTAGCACTTCACCTGCAGGTAGGCATGGATTTTGTCTAGCTCGTCTGTATGTATTCTAACACTGTCTGCCGATCTGCAATGGTATATAGATGACTGGATATCGCAGCGGAGCTGCGCTGTGGACAAAATGCCTCAACCATATACACAGCAGCAGAGGTTCGCTTGTTCACCTCTTGCGGCAACAGATACTGTCGTTTGTCACCGACGTAGGGCTAGCTCCCTTCTAACGTGCGTGAAATGCAAACCGAGAGCAGGCTTATAGATACGACGGAGTGCATGTCTTTGTGTTGGACGTCATATCGTATACCGCCAAACCAGTGGGACCGACTGGCGTACCACCATACACTTGAGAACGTTTATGGTGGTAAAATGGAGATGCAGCATTCCAGAAGAAATGTACATTTGGCCAACCCGTACTGGCTGTGTGCGCAATGCCAGCCCCTCCCACCACTCTAGCTCTCCCCTGACCTCCACCTGAAAAAGACCACTGAAAAAGAGTGCACCGTTCGAAGACACACGTTAGGAAAGCGGAGTTCGGGACATGTGAGGGATTCGTATAACAAGTGACACCGGAATCATAGAGCGTGTCCTGAAGAAAGAAATGCCTTCGTACATAAATAGGTTAGATGCGTACGACTCTAAACACTGCTGTTCAAGTACCTGGTATCTGTTCGGTCTAGGCCTCTTCTACCTGAACAGCCTCAGGAATGAAAATATGCAAATATCACTGCCGGAGAATTTACCGTGAGGCCTTCATTGCGAATCTCGATTGATGGGGTGCCCTACACAGTACTTCAGAGGCTCGCTACTCCACAAGGCGAGCTTGCGAACCTACTGAACCAGCATCGATCGCCAGTTATCACCGGTGCAAAGCTGGACGTCTCCTAATCTGCGTGACATGCAACCATGCCTCACAGCCTGTCACACGAAAACAGCCAGAGGCACCATCGTAACCTCGCATGGCACATGGCAGGGGGAGCATTGAAAACAGCATGTCCTGCTGTCGTATACACTGAAGTGGCCAGATCGCCTAAACTGTTCCGCAATACGCATGTGCAGAAATGTGCATCTCCTAAGCGTATTCCTCTAGTCGTATGTTGTGCCCGCGACAATGCCACGCAGACTTAGCCTCACATTCTGCAGCGTGTTCAATTATTAGCTGCCCCCTCGCTAATTTGTCACTTCATCCGCACTTCATCCGCCACCCAGCAAGTTGTGTATATTCGGTATATGCCTCTTACGCATGCACAGCTTCAATATCTCCTTCAACCTGCGCAGATAAGCCGGGCGTTTTCACGTTATCGGTAGGGATACTCCACCACGTATGTCTATCGCCATAAACGCCATATCCAACATCAACGAGGATGAACAAGGCGACAGACATGCTTAGTTCCCATCACCGTAGTCCACTCCCATTGCCGCATGCCAGCATACAGATACAGTGTGCTCACCTCCCAGCAGCCTAGTCTAGTGCCATTGCCATACTGAACTGTCATGATACACCTCGCTGCTCCTTACTGGCTGGTTACACAACGCCGACAAAGGCAGACCAACCACCCTCTGTCTTCAGTACCTCCCCGGGCCTCAGCCTACAAAAGCAGGCATAAGCCGCACAAATTCGATTGCATGGCGCGCGCCCCAACTTAGGTGTGGCGTGGCTTGCGATTGACCGGCAGACAGCTTCGTTAGTGCCGGTAAGGATGCGTTCAGCCGAGCTGGAAATTTTGTCGTCTTTGCAGTTGTCCTACATCTGCAGAAGGGCTCCTACAGAGCCACTCCAGCTCTACACTACGCTGCTGAGTACAGGGGAATCACACTTGCCTCATACCGAACCACATTACAACTCGCTCGTACGCCATAGGTATACGTGTGGTGTTTTCACCGACAATTTGCACTGCCCAGCGCTATCAACGCAGCAACCGTCAGCTCGCCCTTCGAACTCCATACTGAGTAGTCGATCAGCAGGTAAAAGGAACGCACAAGCTACGCCCGGCACACCCCAGTATCAGCATGGATCCCCATGCCGACCGACAACAGCTGAAACTCTCGGCAGGTTTAGTAGCAAACAAGTTAACGCAGGTGCGGCAATATGGTTGTAGGGCTGCCGTACTAGCTGGACGAAGTTTCAAGTGAGGTTCCAATCCGCTCGTTGGCAGTTGCTGCAGCTACACAGAGGAGCGCAGTCAGACGTTCAATCATTCGTTAGAAGCTTCAACAGGTAATCAACGAAGAGCCAGAAGCGCGATTGCAAATAGCGAGTTCGCATCTTGGATGGGGCGCTTGAGACCGATGGAAATGCCTACCAGGACCGAGCTCCCTTGAAAGGGCAGTCTCGAGGAACCTTTACGGAGCTGCGTATCACACGCTTTCCTTCCCTTGGGCATCTAGGCGGAACCTACCGCATCGCAGAGCGTTCCTCTGCACCCATGATAAGAAGGGCAATCGCAGATTCTGTGATGATTCGTACAGTATTGACGACGAAGCACGAATCGACGCAACAGAACCAAACTTTACGAAGCCGCGTCCTACCAGTAGCTTGTTGCCGGGCGAAATGGAAGATACTGAAGTGGAGCTAGTGCCCGACAAAGTAGATAAGCTTGGGAGTGACTGTACCGAGGTGAACCCTCCAGCGCTGTCATCCCTACACCCACTCTAACCAACCGAGTTGTGTGCTGCAGAATACCGTAAGAGTGCTCCCAATTGCACTACATCAAAACCATACAAAGTGCTACGCAGCCTCCCTTGTGCACCGCTTGGCCCAACATGGATAGTGTGACTTTCAATACACACCCATAACTTGGCGTCCTCCAGATAACGTGAAATGGTCGGTGGCAGCGGTAGACATACTCCACCACGTTTGTCTATCGCCATAAACGCCATATCCAACATCAACGAGGATGAACAAGGCGGCAGACATGCTTAGTTCCCATCACCGTAGTCCACTCCCATTGCCGCATGCCAGCATACAGATACAGTGTGCTCACCTCCCAGAAGCCTAGTCTAATGCCATTGCCATACTGAACTGTCAAGATACACCTCGCTGCTCCTTACTGGCTGGTTACACAACGCCGACAAAGGCAGACCAACCACCCTCTGTCTTCAGTACCTCCCCGGGCCTCAGCCTACAAAAGCAGGCATAAGCCGCACAAATTCGATTGCATGGCGCGCGCCCCAACTTAGGTGTGGCGTGGCTTGCGATTGACCGGCAGACAGCTTCGTTAGTGCCGGTAAGGATGCGTTCAGCCGAGCTGGAAATTTTGTCGTCTTTGCAGTTGTCCTACATCTGCAGAAGGGCTCCTACAGAGCCACTCCAGCTCTACACTACGCTGCTGAGTACAGGGGAATCACACTTGCCTCATACCGAACCACATTACAACTCGCTCGTACGCCATAGGTATACGTGTGGTGTTACATACGTCCCTGTGCTTTCACCGACTTAAAACCATCCAGTTGTGTGCCTCCCAATGTGCACTGCCCAGCGATATCAACGCAGCAACCGTCAGCTCCCCCTTCGAACTCCATACTGCGTAGTCGATCAGCAGGTAAAAGGAACGCACAAGCTGCGCCCGGCACACCCAAGTTCCAGTATGGCTATTGCCGAGGTCGCACAAATGTAGCAGTGACACTGTTGGTAGCAGGATCCCCATGACGACAGACAACAGCTGAAACTCCCGCCAGGAGCAGCAAACAAGTTAACGCAGGTGCGGCAATATGGTTGTAGGGCTGCCGTACTAGCTGGATGGCAGACCGACCGACAATGCAGAGTAGGGCAGTGTGGTTGCAAGGCCTGAGATAGCACAGCATAGCATAGCGCAGCATCTGAACCATACGCAGTGCTGCACAACCCAGAGAGTGCTGCACAGCACAGAGTGCTGCACACTCTCCCTCGCGCACCCCCTGACAAAACAGACAGCCTGCCTTTCCCTACGCACGCATAGCTTGGCGTCCTCCAGATAACGTGAAAGGCTGGGAGGCAGCCATGCATATACTACCGAACTACAAGCCATATTGCACTGTCACGATGCACCTCGCTGTTCCTTACTGGCTGTGTGCACAACACCGACAAACGCAGGCCAACCATCCTCCCCCATTGTCCTGCATCTAGCCTTCCTCGCCCACTCATTCGTTCGTTCGTGATACTATAACGTAAGCAGCAGAATGTTCAGAGCAATCCGCTGGTAGTACCAAACTGTCCACGCAGAAATCGTTCGACACGAAGCTCTGAACTTCGATGAATTTGCCTAAACGTTATTCATATCGAAGGAGCCCAAAAAAGTTAAATTCGTACGACGCCCAAACCCAGACTCACGATCTGTCACGTGCTCGGACAGTGTGTCATGTGCTCGGAGAGTGAACTTACCGGGATATCGGACCGCGTCCCCTACTGAGCGCCAGGCAAGAACGGTGGTTCGTTCATACGGAGTAAATGGTCTCCAGGTTAACGGAACGTACAACCTGGTCCCCCAACTGCCAAGGGAGAAAAGATTCCCATTGGGACGACACGGAAGCCGGCATTAGGTACGCTTGCCACAAAACCATTAGGTGCTCTCGAAGAGGGCAGCGCGGAAATGTGAATGTTAATCTGTCGCACGTCCTGAATGCGCAACAAGAGGAAGCACCGCAGAGCACACTGCACTACGGTTCCAGTCCATTTGGAGCATCACGATGACTCGACTTCCAGGCCGTTCTTAAACACCCACCAACGGCACGCAAGCCGCACCCGACCTTTCAGCTTCGCATATACATATCAGCAGGCAGGCGCATCGCCACTGCATGGACGGGTCGTTGTGCCACCGCTTTACAGTGACGCATTCGGGAGGCTCGTACGTCCTGAATGCGAAAAGCCGATATGCACCAGCAGATGTTTCTCTCTTCTTCCGAGTTGAAAAAAGGGAACTGTGAGCAACGCACCTTACAGCATTTAGTTATTCATGGTGCGCTTTAAGGACAATGGTTGCCCCTGTTTGGTATTCGCAAATCCAACGTGCTGAGATCGGTAGTCTCGCGGAGGCGAATGCGGTTCAGTTGGCTCTGTAGTGGGTATGTCCTTCCTCAACAAAGGTTCGACGTTTTCTGCTCACGTGCCTTGGCAGCTCAAATAGCAGCAATCAGGCACTCGCCATTCAACATGGTTGTCGCCATGGGACTCCTAGATCGATTTGCCTGTGCTAATGCCAACCAACCGCTAACATGCTCCGTTTATATAGAAATGCTAGATTCGCAGTGATTGCCAACGGCTGTGTCCCAATGCAAACGCCAATATGGGCTGATCAAGATGATAGTGTATCGGCGATTGCCATATAAACGATATCCAAATGTAATTCAATCTGAAGGAATCCCGAGTCGGCTAATTACAATTCCACAAGGACGCCTCTAGCCAGTCTCACAGTCTGTGAAGGTGGCTCATTAATCGCCTTGGCACGTAAACATACAACCGTAGACCCTCTACGGTAACGCCCCACAAGGGCACTCGTATTCGTCAGCAATAGGTGCACTGATGTGCCTACACTGTTTCAAATGATGGGTGTGTCTGCTGTGAGTTCTCAACCGCAGAACAGCCTAGAGAACAGCTGTAGGAAATTGTTCCCGGGGTTGCGGATAGTCAAGCAATTGGACACACTGCCTGCCCCCCAATTTTAAGAAGTAGCAATATCCCGATTAGCACAAACACGTCCCTCACCTTCACGCCGGCATCCCTTCGGCGAACATCGAACAGGCAGTGCTCGACATACTTGCCGTTAGGCAGTATCTTTCTGCTTGCAAGTCGAAGACCAGCAGGAATGGAGACCGAGAACGATTTATACACATCCGTACCGATAGGCACACATCAGGTATGTGCAACAAAGCAGCACCCAATGCCAAGCGAAGAGGCATTCGATCATTCCCTACTGGCTGTATGCAACGTTGGGAACCAGGGTAGGAACACACTATCACCGTTCTTCCTGGCTTGACGTTCGCAGACACTTCAACTTCGCTACCCAATGTGGCACTCATTTAGTGTGGAGCTCATTTCGTACTGCCTGTATGGAGATCATTGAGAACCAATGACGGCAGGAACATACTATCACCGGTCTTCCTGGCTCTACTCCAGCTTACAATCACCCTGTGGAAAGCACTATCCAAGTTGGTGCTGAACCGCATTAGCGCAGACAATGGTCGAAACTTTTACGGCCTTTGCTAGTGTGGCCCTGTCACACATTTGCCATTCACCAGGTTCAAGGCTGTAGGACATGCGCGTCCAGCGTTTTCGAGCTAGAGCAGTTGCAGGCAAACATTCAGCGATCAGCTCCCTTATCCCTATTAGACGTCCGTGCGAACCTTTACTAAGCAAAGCCGCGATTTATGAGGAATCCACCCAAACAGGGTGTAGAAGAATTAATGATGCGCGATCCCAAAATGAAAGCCGCGCACCCGTGCAAAGGTCTCCATAGCCAGTCTCACAAGCTGTCTCATGACCGAGTACTGCCGTCCTGATGATGGTCACCTTCAAGCCCGAGAGCGCGTTAATGCCTCAGCGACACTCATACTGACGCTTCTGTGAATATCCTGGCTATGCGGTTACAGCAATTGCAAGCAACGGAAGTGTGCGCACCGCCTGAATTTTTTGCCGAGTGTTTGGGGCCGAAGGTTAATGGAAATCCCTGGATGCTGTTAGTGGAGCAACACACATGCATGCGTAATGCGAAGATGGCAGACGCTTTTCCGTACCGCACGACACGCATGGGCCGACCAATGCCATAGAATAGGTCAGCTAATGCAATACGCAGAGTATAGATACTATTGGCGCAATGCCTGAATTCACACGTGGCGCGGAAGCCAGATGAAGAGTGCCTGACGCTAGAGGGGGTTTCTCTATTCAGGAATCCAAGTGGGATCTCCAGTGGACAACAATATAAGCAGAGTGGTTGCCAACGACACACTACGCAATTCCACTGCTCCAAAACGCCGCAGAAATTTCCCATGGGCACGTCCTCAAACATCCCTTGGTGCTGCTGTCGGCTGCCTCGACGACTACGACTGTAGCTCTGGTAGTGAATCATCAAAATAGTCAACCAAATGCCCAGGTGAGGCTATTGCTTGCTGAACTTAGATACAGTGGTGTCACAGTAAGCCTCCTCGTTACCGCAGTTAGATTGTTAATCTGGACCTCTCCTTCCTTTCCTGCAAAACCGAGTCGTCTAATGCACAATCAATGCACCAAACCTCCAGGAGCAATCTCGCATCCAGCCAGAGGCAAATGCTTACCTTCTGCAAGATGGCGGAGATCAGAGCCTCTGACCGGAGACACAATCATCATCTTCGCGCATCGAAGCAGGTGCCGTGCATCGAACGACAGACTTGTACCTCGTCAGATCACCACGCCCATCTAATGGAATGACAATGAGGCGTAGGTCTACACAGTCGAATTCGACCTCTCCGAAGCTGCCTGATGAATGAGCGCGAGAGCAGCAGAAACAACGCTCCAGGTTCTTAGGAAACCACTGGTTAAACCTCAACTACATCCGTTCTTGTCCTTTCCACCTAAGCGTGCAGACAAAATCGTTTATTGGAACCCCGATGTCACCTGACCACCTTGTAACGCCAGTCTCACTTTCTGTGAGGCGGTTTCAACAGTCACTGATGCATACGCCACTCAGCCGGTAAAAGAATGGAGGCCTGCAGTAGGACCGACGCTGCACTGGAACTAGATACCAGCACGAGGTCGCCAACGGACGAGTACGGGACGAGCACTGCCAAACTTGTCCTGTGGTCCTTTCTTGGCAACGAGCCCTGAACAATTCAGGGCACGCCGCTGTGTGGACATTCTCACATCCTGACACAGTGTCGAACTCCTGACGTTCGCCAACTACGCATACATGCATGCCACATAACTTTGGCAGCGCGACAGATGCATGCAGTGGGTCCAAGAGAGCTTCGCGTCCGCTTTCATTTATTTGCACAATGCCTCGATCTACGCACGGGTGGGAACCCAATCGGAGGCTATTGTTGGTAGGAATTCGGCAACCCAGTTCAGTTGGAGCAGAGGCTCGCAAGAGCCTTTCATCGTATGCAGAAGAAGCCCTAGGCTCAATGATGTCTACATGGCCTCGTGTACACCGCTTGGTTGCAGTGAGGTTTCCGCTACACCTGCCAGATAGCGGACCAGTTTGTGTGGGGTTGCGTCAAAACTTTTCGGTTATCGCGAAGGGAGTGTTCCTGAATTTGACCGCGAGTAGCACGCCAGCAAGTCAATGGGACATACCGCCTGCTCCCCATTATGCAGTTTCCAAACATTATAACGAACACTCCACAGACGTTAATTGGTCATCCAAACCATGTCGTACACTACTACTCGCCCCGATAGGTGCACTGACACCTACGTGGGCTTATGTATACCGCTCTGATACCAAGGATGCCTTTGATAGGAATTCGCCACAGCCGAAACCCGTATCCGCAACAGCAGTGCAATCGAATTTCTTGGCTAGTGGCACGGCAGCAGGTCAATGGGACACACAAACTGCACTCGAGAGGGAATAGCAGTTCTACGATTTGGTTTCTGCAACCGACGAATAGTTCGGGATGTTTTCGTTGAAATAGATGCTTTCCGAATCTTCGTAATGGAGAGTTGTTGCAGCTTTAAAAAAGAACACACTATCTGCTCCCCATAGCCACCTACTGCCACCTACAGTTTTCACCATTACGGTAAAACGGACGAGTACGTTTATACGTGGCAACCTAAGCTAACGCTGAGGCACAGCTCCCCATAGCCACCTACTGCCACCTACAGTTTTCACCATTACGGTAAAACGGACGAGTACGTTTATACGTGGCAACCTAAGCTAACGCTGAGGCACATTTCGGGCGGTGAGCATTTAGCAATGTCTAGGGAGGGCACCACACACCTCTGCAAACTGTTCGTTGTTGGGCCGTCGTACTGACTGAAGACACACCCAGTGGACGCACACGAAACCAGAGCCATAAGACCTGTGAACGTTATTCTCTTCAGGTAGCGACCTTGGGCCTTCAGTACAATACAGTGAAACTACAGCATCTGGCTTGGCGGATTTCGCCGTTCGACATGCGTCACCAGAGCAACGCGTGGAAACGGTCTGATGCCGATTCATATATCACCGCCGTCACGCGCTGATCCTGTGTCTTCGGGGAACTTTGCAAACCGTAGGCCAAGCAGCGTTACATTTGACTGTTCCTTACTACCTATGCGCACAGCGTTGAGCAGCAAGAACGGCACGAACTTACTGCCCAGGCTCTTCGTGGCGCTACGCCAGCACCCACACAATTCGTGAACAACGCTAGTCAGTGTGGCGTACGCATTCTCTGGGACAGCTGATTGTTAAGTCTTTCCTGAACTGCCCAGTTTAACCACGGGCACACTGGTCAACCACTTCTATTGCTTTCCAATGAGGCGCAGGCAGACAGTGAGCCATCACGTCTGGTGTCCATATCGAACTGCCCTCGCTAATGGCAACCAAACGACGTGTGAGCGCTTGATCCGCCAAATGCACATATTGCCGCGACAGTTGAAAATCCAGCCACAGGGGATGCAGGAGAATTTATCATCAGGGATACCAAAATAAACAAGCGGCATATGTCTAAAGCCAGTCTTACAGCCTGCCACGTGGTCAGGTTCTGACTTCTTGAATGTGGAGGACAAAACTCCCCAAAAAAGCTCACTGTATGCCTCCACGCCCGGTGCAGTGATGTCTAGATGGCTACGGCCACACTGTTTGACACCGGCAGCGAGTTGCCTACAGAGCAAAACTTCCAGACAACCTTCAGCAGGCTTGACGACGTTCGTCAATGGAACACACCATCTGTTGCCGTGTAAACGCGAAGAAGAATGTCTACCCTTGCGGAGAGGCTACACATGTGTGTATCAGGCAAATATATTACAACCGTCTTCCCCCCAAGGGCCCTGCCACGCCAAAGAAAAGCAAATTGCATATCTTAATATGTGGTATAAGGTAAATCAAGATTGGCAGTGCAATTATTGAGTCAATGACGATGGGTTGAACCCCTTCGGCGGTTACATACTGTCTGTAGACATAAAAAAAAGAAGATGCAGTCTTGAAGTATGCGCTTTTTGGCGTAGATTACGCGACACCTGTGCACGGCATTGCAGATCGTTGCTCACCGCGTGTGTTAGGAGAGGCGGTAGCTAAATTTGTCGTGGATCTGCGACAGATGCAGCTGCTTTCGCTGGTGATCCAGGTGAATCAGCGGGTTGCATGCCCATAACCGTCTGCAGCCAGTCTTACGGCCTTTTGAGTGGTTGAGAATTGAAAGCCTCTGAATGACATGATGGATCTTCCGCCAACATCCAAACCATCTACCTGAACGACATATATGCTGATATGTAGTTTCATGTTTACCAGTTTAGATGTACCATTTATTCTACTACGCTTGCTTTGACGCAGAACCCGTTGACATTCCCTCATCTGCACGCTCTCCGACCATTCTGCATACAGTTCTAACTTACTAACTGCTCCCAGTCAATCCCAAAGAATTTGCTCTTTGGAGCAACAACACCAAGGCTGTAGATTGTTCTCAAACCATGCAACACAACAGTTCATGCCAGCTACCAAAGAGCTTGAGAAACCTCACCCAGTGCTAAACAAGCTACCGCTGGTGGGGAAATGTGCCGCTGGGGTTGCCGCACTCCCTGAATGCACAGCCGGCAGGAACATCCGTGGAGGAAATAGGCGTGAAAACACGTCCCACTAGAACATTGGGATCTTCGCTACGGTGCCGTGTAATGCGATGAATGTGCTAAACCCGGTAATGCAGTATGCACTATGATCAGTAGATATGACCGTTTCATGTAGTAACCTCTCCGCAAAGAGAAGGGCACGCTACCTGGAGGTTTTGTAGCACACCTCCATGTCTATCATAGAGTGATGATCTTTTCAAATGCCTGTCCTAAACAACCCTCGAGAGCATATATTGACTTGAACCACACAACGACAACGGCGCAGCTTGTCAAAGAGATAGGTGGAGCTGTGCCCATCACAACGCGCTTATGTGTGATTGACGCCTACTCGTTTCCTAAATAGTAGAAAAATGTCCACTATTGCATGAACTATTTGCAGAATTGCTCAACAACAATTACTATCCCCCTGTGAAGGACGATAATTAACAACCTTGTAGGTCTTCCTATCCTTAAGGCCTAGGAGCTGCCAAGGTTGCAGCACATGCACATGTGTACAGCTGCGAAAGCACTGGAGAACTATTGTCGGTCAGCAACAGATTGCAGCATGTCCCTAAACGTTCAATCATGACGCCGGTGGCCTAGCAGGGCCGCGTGTTTGCACACTCGTGCTTGCACACTCGACGCGCGCATTGCACACTCAATTGGTTTTGGCGTTTATACAACAACAAGGCATTTTCCCCCTTATATTCGATGAGAAACGCAAAGCAATCCAGTGTAGTTGAAATCACGCTATGAAGGGCTGTAGCTGAGTGCATCATTGACGTGACAACAAAACTGGTGCAAATACGTAAACGGTTTGTTCGTATAGTCACCCAGCGGATGTGATGTTTGGCCGCTCACAGTCTTAAAAATGTGGGGACCACATTTCCTTCAAGCATTCTTGTCCACTGTAGATGGCATTTGTGCAGTTGATAACTTTCCTTTTCAGGATTCGAGGTGCTCTGCTCTACGTGCAAAACAGAGTGCAAGCCGCACAATCTATTATCCACCGTAAGCTACTATACGATCAGACAATCTACTGTCCGATATATCTCTGCGCCGCACATATCTATGACGATGGTCCACAATCTATTACCACCGTAAGCTACTATAGGATCAGCCTTAATCTACTCTGCGCTTCACGCATCTATGACGATGGTCTTTCAACAAGCAATCCTCCATCCTAAGCACACCGACCCAGAACTTGCTGATCGCAGTCGCCGACGCACTAGCTAATAATGCAAGTACTCCTGCACCTTCGAACAATTTAGGCACCGGTTAGCCTTAATAAATTCGAAGGTTTCGATGATACGAATGCTGTGGCACTTCTACCTGCAAATACGAATGGTTCTTGTCACATGAAGAAATTGATGGCATCTCGGATTGAAGATACATGTGGCATCGTTAGAGAATTACTCACCGTCTTCGGAATGTCATAATTCTCAATTGGTCGCAGGTGCAACAAACGCATTTGCCTACGTAATTCTACGCGTAAACCTAACACAATCTGCGCAGGAAGGTAAGCTTGTTCATGCTTGCAGATAAAATATCCCGCAGGTTGCAACCTCAAGTTTGTTGCATATTAAAGCCCGTAGTAGGGACTCCTGTACTGGATTTATCTGCCTGTGTTGACACACTGCCTGTGTAGAGGGCACACGGATATCTTTGGATATTTTTGTGCTAAAATTAGCTTTCTTATTTCGCTTTAGATTACTTTGTCATTTTTGTGCTAAAATTAGCTTTCTTATTTCGCTTTAGATTTGTCAAAAGTGGCAGTAACCAAGCAGAACCCACAGCCTTTTCCAAGAAAAAGGCAAGGACGGCAGCGCAATAACTGCTGTACGATTTATTGGAAAATGCCGTCTACACTGGCGTCTACAATCCACGAAAAGTCTACGAAAAAAACGTATGCGTTAAGTATCCCCCTGCTGAAAACAATCGGGATATCCCGCTTACACCCTGTGGCAATCACATATTACACCATCACCATGCGGGCGTGCCCTGCTGCGACCACTGTGTCCAAATCACGCTTGTGATCAAAGCAGTAGATGTCGTGGCTGACACGGCGCTCGCCTGCTTTGGGCCACACATTGCATTGATTGCCAGAAGCTGTAAGCCAGGCACCACTGGAATTAGAACGAACCCATGCACTGCAGGGAAGCACGAATAGCTTGAGAAGAATATCAACATAAGACGTCAATGAATTGTATACGCCTACAGCCAGCTCCACGCACAAACTGCATTCGAGCATACGAAACGTCCTAACTAGAATAGCTCCAACGAAAGGTTCGGCCACTGTCGTAGTCAAAGCTATGAAGGGCATTTGATATCCTGACTCCACCAGGCACGGAAAGTAGCTGCCCTCGCAGACATTCGCACTACCACGCCCATCTTCCGAACTGCAAAAAGCAACACACTATCTGGAGCGTTTCCAAAAACACTTGCCATTCAGTGTTGATGGCATTCATGGATTTCGTCGATGCAAAAGGATCGGGCAAGTGAAGCAACGTACCGCAGAACTGACCAATAAAGCCGTGGCGGCGGCCTCAAAACGTGCCAAAACGAGCAGATGTATATGGAGATTGGTTGGTAACTGCTCTCCCGAAGTAGCTCATTAATTTGCTGACTAGTCTAACGCCTCACGCAATATGACGAGGAACAATAGCTGTATTAGAGGCTTTAGTTTAACGGCAGGATGTTGGCAATGCTCCGTTGCCCTTCTCTTTCTCTGTCAGACGTACGAGCTGCATTCGTCCAAAGGTTCTTCTGTGCTTTCGTGTTTGTGGTTTTGATGATACTCAGCAGGATTACACGTTTGCCATCTATCGGTTTGCGAGGTAGGAGCTGCAGTGGCCGTGGTTGTACATACGGCGAGCGAGACACGCATTTAAACCCACAGGCGTTGTGCATCTGAAATATTTTATCGCATACGTCTGTAATCTCTCGATATCACGCAGCCAATAAAGGCTGTATTCTGCTCTTTAATTATAATCAGTCCTCTAAATTGAATCCCCATAATTGCCCGCCAAATTAGTTTATATCCCATTTCATATCCGAGAGCGCTGCTGTAGCATGCGAAAAGATGCTTACCCCCTATATACGGTTAAACAGTGTGCCTCAGTACTAACAAGTCAGCAGCAATTCAAACAGTACTACGACACGCGTTACTTCTTGCTAGTCAACCATGTTTGCGCGTCGCTTGCTGCATCTCCACGGGCGGCTTAGCATAGGGCTGAATGGCGTCACAAGCGCAACGCGCATTGAATGTTACCAGGTAAAGGCTCATGCGCCATCTCATGCGTGTTGGCAGTAGAAAAGGTAAACCGTATCTTTCAATGCAAATGTTTAATCAAAGCAAGCAAATTGCTGAATGCAAATGTTTAATCAAAGCAAGCAAATTGCTGAAGTGCACAAAAGACGGCGCACAATCTATTGTTTAGCCAATAACCTTGTTAACCAGAGCATCCCTTGCCTTCTGGCACCTCCATTTTCCTTGAGAAGTACAGTACACCTTCAGAAGTACAGGCAGACAAGTTCCCGTGGCATTTCTCACCCAGCTCTGCTGGACGCCCATGTGTGTAATACATGTTGGCAGTCAGGGCACTACTCGGTAAACCTTGGTGCTGCTCCTCTCACTGTCCCGGCTATGCATAGTCACCAATGCGATAAGCTGGATTACGCTGCAAAAGGCGATTGAGCAGGTGAGCAAAGCCAAGCGCTTTCTCGCTTAGCGCACTCTCTGTTACGATCAGCGCTACTGGTGGAACAAATGCAATGCAACTTGATGCAAACCTATCCATCGAGTTCAAGCAAAACTTAATGTGTAAATGCCCTTAAATGCAGCACACTAGGTTTCGTATAAAACGGCGTCGCTGCTCCCCACCTGTCAAGCAGCAGGCTCCCTGCCTACAGCAGTTGTCAAGATCTAAGCAAGATCCATGGCTGTGTATCCTACCAACACAATCCCGTGTATCTATACAAAACAAGATAAAACAAAGTCGGCAACTGGCTAAACGAAAGGGACCTTACTAGCTGCGAGTTAAGCGGAACCCTCCAGTCAACCTCAATTGACGCAGGTTTTTGTTCGATCAAAAATGGAGAACGCAGAACGCGCATTAACACCTCAAATTGCAGCCTCAACTGTAACTAAGCCTAAATATCCATAAGATTTTGCTGATAACAATATCCCACGTGTCGCCAACTAAAGCGTCCATTGACTGGCTACCTAAACTCGAAAATTCTTACCCACTGAATCACCAGCGTATTTGTTGACAGCAGAAACCCTTGCACAAACAGAATATCAACTGGATATTGGACCTTGGAAAGTCTCGCAGTTTGATGATGTGATCGCCAGCATTCCCTGCGCAGATAAGTACTGGTACTCCAGTGCCATCTGGGTTCCTCACGTACACCATGCACCTCCCATCAGTTCCACTCTCAGTTTATTAAAACATGTAGCATGCGAGAACGTGCAGCGCCAAGAGCGATAATAAGCAAACGATACCTCCATATGCTGAAAATGGCTTCCCTCTCCACAATCCGACACGCATTCTCCAAATCATGAGAGCTATCGGAGCACCTGCATTGCACTTAACAGTGTGGCATGGTGTCTCATCAACTTTAAACAAAATGCATTCCCCTTTTGCCTGTTGCCGCGAGGAAACCTTGTTCGTGCTCTATCAACAGTTTTAAGTATTCTCACGATGCGAAGCCTCCTTGGTACGTTTCGCTAGCACAAACGTACTTTCTATGGGTATCGACCAAATGCCGGCGTATCTAAGAGGAGTCAACTTGGAATGGCGCCCCAAAGCTACAAAATAACCACAAAGAGAATAGATAACATAAAACTGGCATTATCAAGCAGCACAGTATCTCTTTCCTGGCGTTCAAGTTTTTCAACCAGGTTTTACTGTGCTTTCACAGTGCACATGAGTGAGCATGTGGCATTCGAGAAAGTGCAACAGGGCCAAAGCGGTAATATGCAAACGATGCCGCATATATTGAAACCCCCAAGCACCGCTTCCCACCTGAACCCTAACCCTAACCCTAACCCTAGCCCTAACCCTACTTTGATTTGTATAGCCAATGCAGTCCCGTAGCGCCTCTCAATGCTGTTGTATGTTTACACTACGCACTGTATTCATGCACGGCAGTTTTCTCTGCAGTCCGTGGAAAGCGCAAATAGTACACCCATGACCTTCGAAGATACTTGCACAGATTCCTTATTCTGTCAGCACGTTCAAGTGCTTTCATGGTGCGAAGCGTGCGTGCTACGCGTCGTGCACAAAAACACACCCGCTGCGCATATCAGCCAAATGCCTTCGTATCGAAGAGCCGCCTTGACAAGGCGCCCTACGGCTGTAAAATAACAACAGGTGTATTGCACAAAACACGCGCGTTTATTTATCAACCAGCACAATACCTCTCTTTTCAAATTTTCAACGTGCCCAACAGCCCCAGTGCTACCAGGTGCCTCACGCTCTGAGGAAAGAAAATATCAACTGTTTCCAGTTTCGAATGGTACCGAAGATGATACAGACAAATCCTAATGTAGCCGGTTCACTGTCGCTACACGAACCGAAGTGTGTTAACACAACTGTTGCTGGGAAACTTCGTGTACTGCTGCGGCTGGAACTGGAAGGCTGCTTCGCTTGCCAACCGATACCTTAATGCCATTTGTAAAAGTCAACGTCTCACAGTTCCTGCTCGGGTAACCACACTTATCGAGTTCCTTTTTCATGCCTCCACCTGCCTGTCCCTAAACATGTGCTGCAAGTAAAACCCTTTGAAGACATTCGCCGGCATAGCAAGCATGGTACTCCTCTGCAAAACGCAGGCGCCACACACGTCGGCGATTTGAGAGGCGCCGGTTTGCTCCAAGTTGCCGCACGATCCGATAGCTATCAAATAACCCGTACCAGGCAAATCAAATAACCTGTACCAGGCAAATGGTTACGCATGCTAAAGCGTCTAGGGCCATGTACACACTTCCCCGACACACTGCTGTAGTAGCTCGTTGATTGCTTTTCCCATCTCGTCTACGAAGGGACAAGAAACAGTCGTCTACGAAGGGACAAGAAACACTGATTCTTCAGCGTTTACTTCCAACCTGCCAACCTCAGTTTGCTCCTTCCTCTACTTGGCGCACTGGATTATGAACATATGCTTCTAGTCGAGTCGTTGGTTCACGTACCAGTCACGAAAACAAAGCTCCGCCTCCACCCACAGCACACAACAGGTAGGCGCAACGGTTACGGCCAGGCGCATCACCAGCGAAAACGTCTGTAGCCCGGAAAGATGATTTTGAGACAACCCACCGACTGTGTGAGTATCAGTTTTACCTAGCACTAGGCGTTCAACGAGTGTTGTACGAGCCCTACCGGCTTGTAACACTTATACTGCTTCAAATGCAACAGAATCATGGTAACACCAACCACATATAGTGACGCATCACTGTATTGCGTCCTTACTCTTGAATGCTTCCGTAACGCAGTTTTACCTTCAGTAGGTATAACAGATTAGTCCAACATGTGCTCTGTCACGCGTCACTATCCCGGAAACGCTGCGAGGGCAATACGCATGCCTCGCAGCGCCTCTTGGGCATCCGCATTGCGTCCCTATTCTTGAATGCTTCCGCCACGCAAAGCCGCAATTTCCAGTGGGAAGAGCATTGTGTACTCTAGGTGGAACAAACTCGGAGATTCAAATGCGTTTTTACGAACGGTATTCATGTTGAGGAGAGGGATTGTGGGGCTGAGGCATGCACACAAATCATTTCGAACGGTGGACTGCCGTTACTGTGTGAACATACGTCCTATGTGTATGCCATTGCCTCTGGGTTTGCATACAACTTAAGCATATTACG
The DNA here is from genome assembly GCA_904066255.1 of Eimeria sp. OTU-X. Taxonomy (NCBI): domain Eukaryota; phylum Apicomplexa; class Conoidasida; order Eucoccidiorida; family Eimeriidae; genus Eimeria; species Eimeria sp. OTU-X. The sequence goes on along the minus strand of CAJFCX010000001.1, from coordinate 14,058 downwards.
TTTTAGTTCTCACGCTTACCGAAACGTCGACGAACATGTAAGGGTTGCCAAAGCAGTCTCAAACAGAATAATTACAGGAACAATCCGATTGTTCAACACATAAGGAGATCGGCAACCTAGTTTATTCGTTGGCTGTCTTAGATTACGCACAAAATAACTGAACTTCTCGTGCTACAAGGGCATGATATGCTGTTTAGCAGTTGCGCTGCTTAGCCACCAAATTGGTGCCACAGTCCTCTCACTGTGCTCCAATGTGAAGGCAGGTCTATGCAATCATGTAGCATGAGCGAAAATGCAACAAGGGCAGAGCGGCTGACACCAAACGAAACTTCATATACTGAAATACAAGTATGCCTTTCCCCAAAACACACCTTCTTTGCATATCAACAAAAATTCTGCATATCTAAGGGCCGCCTTGCGAAGGCGCCCTAGGGCTTCACAATAACCATACAGACGATAACGCACATACGAGCACTTTAACCAACACAATACCTCCCCTTTCTGATTTTCAACTTGCCTAACACACAGCTGACAGCTGCCGTAGGCCCTGTGATGAGCGACTCTAACACGTTTCCAGTTTCGAATGGTGCCAAGGGTGCATAGAGAGGTGAAATGGTCCAATGCTTCGAGTGGCTGGTCCGTGCACCTTTCACTCGAAAGCAAAGCTTCGCCTGCACTCACACCGCACAACAAGTCGGCCCAGCCGTCAGCTTGTTTAAGCACAACCCACTTCCTGTGTACGAATCAAATCTAGCGCACATTCGTTGAACCACTGTGCATCACAGATAGGAAAGGGTGCCACTTCCACAGTACGCCGAAAGTTATTGACCCCATGAAACCCTCGAACATGGCTTCCCCTTCCAACCCCACCCGCATTCTCCTAGTGGTATTTGAACTCTAAGCAAATCCAGTGACATTAACTATGTGGCACGTGAAATACTCCAACTTTGTAGCGAATGCAGTCCCGTAGAGCGTCGCAGTGCTCGTGTATCAGTTTTAGTACTCCCATGCTCCAAGTGTGAAGCATGTGTGCTACGTTTCTTGCATGAAACACACTTTCTGTGCATATAAATCAAATATCTTAGTAAGAGCCGACTCGGCAAGGCGCCCTAAGGCTGCAAAATAACAATAAAGAGGACACAGCACATAAAATGGGCCTTCATCGACCACAGTACCTCCCTTCTATGAACTTCACGTTGATCTGTGTTAGACACTTGCAAGCCGCTCAGTTTCGCCAGCAAGCTTGGTCAACAGGTGTGTTCAGATCCTCAGCAATGGAATTCTAACGAGCAACGTTGGCAAATCGTTACATAGAGGCCTTGCCTGTTGACGCCAGGCACACGTTCAAACATTACCCACTAGAGGTTGTCGTTCCCACTTCGTGGGCCTCCTACACCAACCAAGATATACGGCGAGCCTTGCTCAGGTTTATGCCATTACCGGTCCTTGAGCATGCGCTGTAATAATTCACTCTGAACACGTGCGCTGAGATAGCAGGCATACCACTACCCTGCAAGACGTGGGCACTACACAACAGTCGAGCTTCGCCTCCACCCAAACCGTACAACAAATCGATGTAACTGTGACCAGAAAAACGGTCACATAACCAGAAAAACGTTCGCAGGCGTAAAAGCTCATTTCAATACACAACCCACTTTCTCTAACTGTAATGGTTATAGCGAACACTCGTTGAACTCTCAGTAGCACTTCCATTTCACCACATGCGACATCAAGAAAAACGTTCGCAGGCGTAAAAGCTCATTTCAATACACAACCCACATTCTCTAACTGTAATGGTTATAGCGAACACTCGTTGAACTCTCAGTAGCGCTTCCATTTCACAACATACGACATCAAGAAAAACGTTCGCAGGCGTAAAACCTCATTTCAATACACAACCCACTTTCTCTACCTGTAATGGTTATAGCGAACACTCGTTGAACTCTCAGTAGCGCTTCCATTTCACCACATGCGACATCAAGAAAAACGTTCGCAGGCGTAAAAGCTCATTTCAATACACAACCCACTTTCTCTAACTGCAATGGTAATAGCGAACACTCGTTGAACTCTCAGTTGCACTTCCATTTCACAACATACGACATCAAGAAAAACGCTCGCAGGCGTAAAAGCTCATTTCAATACACAACCCACGTTCTCTGCCTGTAATGGTTATAGCGTACACTCGTTGAACACTCAGTTGGGCTTCCGTTTCACCACATGCGACATCAAGAAAAACGTTCGCAGGCGCAAAAGCTCATTTCAATACACAACCCACTTTCTCTACCTGTAATGGTTATAGCGAACACTCGTTGAACTCTCAGTTGCGCTTCCATTTCACAACATACATCAAGAAAAACGTTCGCAGGCGCAAAAGCTCATTTCAATACACAACCCACTTTCTCTAACTGTAATGGTTATAGCGAACACTCGTTGAACTCTCAGTAGCGCTTCCATTTCACCACATGCGACAAAGAAGAAGGTTCGCAGGCGTAAAAGCTCATTTCAATACACAACCCACTTTCTCTGCCTGTAATGGTTATAGCGAACACTCGTTGAACTCTCAGTTGCGCTTCCATTTCACAACATACGACATCAAGAAAAACGTTCGCAGGCGAAAAAGCTCATTTCAATACACAACCCACGTTCTCTACCTGTAATGGTTATAGCGAACACTCGTTGAACTCTGTTGCGCTTCCATTTCACCACATGCGACATAATCAGGGCGAGGCAATCCTAACGCAGTAAGCAGAAACTTGGATCCGGCTGCCTGTACCAACAGCACACCGCGGCCACTGTCGAACATCATTTAGGTTATGCTGCCTGCACAATGTGAAACCGCGTGTCATGCGTAACGGCCTTGCAGGACCTCCGGGGTACCCATACTGTGTGTGTGGACTGGTTTGTGGAACCACCGCACATCCCACAAATTGCAACTCAAGCACAGGGATACTAAATAAACGACGCTTAATATATTGCCAACCCTATACATGGATCGCCCTTCGTGGAAGACGCTTTCCATCTGAAGCATCCACTGTATGGGTGGGAAGTAGTAGAAGGTATTATATGTAGGCGCACAGCTCGACCGTTCAGCAGTTTTTGCACTTGGTCTTGGCCAAAAAGAGGCGCACCATTCACGCGGACGTCCAACTAGTTGAAAATTGTCTGTTTGCATGCATTCCTCAAACCGAGTGGCTACCCTAGCCTGTCTTATCCAGTTTCTCGGCGAATGACACATGGAAGAACGCCTACCCCGAGTTGCGGGTGCAGTGCACCGCGTCAATCGCAGGGTAAATAGGAATCCAGCACCGAAAGGCCAACCGCATGTGTGCTTTATAAAGCAAATGAAAGCCAAACGCACTAACTAAGGTCAACGAGTTTCTGCAGTGCCCTGCACTCTCGGTAGCTCATCTATTTACCATTCACACGTGCCTAAGCAATATAAGAGTTCAATGGTGTCTACTACTGGTAATGAACGGCGATTTATGGCCTCAGTTATGATTTCAAAACTGAAGCCATGGAAAGCAAAACAGGAAAGGGCCTCACATTCTAGTTGTTGGATACGAGCACACTTTACCCGAACTTCCGTCCCGATTCTTCCTGTGCACGTTGCTTGTCAAATTCGGATACGGCCTCCCCTTCTCACACGCATAACAGTCCTGAGTAGTACTGTAGCAATGGTGCTAAACACCCGTGCACACGTCGCATTCAACAATTCTTTTGTCATGTGCCTCTACAGAAGTGCTTGCGCCGGTGTGACTCACCTCCTGACCAGCCATGGCAAATACAGCGCATTTGGCAAAGTTGTGTGCACTACGAATATCCTGCCTCCTCACACCTAACTCCATGGGCGCTGTTCGAGCCCAACCTAGCCTCTTCAAACGGTAAACTCAGATTGTCAGCAAACCACCTTCAGCAACACAAGCACCCCGGCAGCTGTTAACCATGTTTTTGGCCACCGTTCTACAGCCAATCTTAATATCTAGGACGAAACTGCGCACTTGCCCAGAAAATCCTGTAAAAGCTATCTTCTATGGGAATCTGCCACGCATTATTCCACTCGCTCGAACCCAAACTGTCACACTAAAGGACTCTGTACTAATCTTTTGCTTTCCTCAGGAAGCACGCCTATCTGAAAACGTAATCCCAGCTACCAACCTTTGTGGTACGAATTTGCCGGGAGTTAAACGCACCATTCAACTGCCTTAGCCACGCCACCTCTACACCAACTAATCGTTTTTCAGCAGTAGCAGCCGCATTGGCATACCTTTTGCGGGCCCTTTCCCACGCAGTCCGAGTATCACAGCTCCGTGCGCTTCTCCCTAACAAAAGCAGCAGAGCGGCAAAAAAGCGGCAGCGCCTGACAAGTGCGCTCGAGCACGACCGGCATGCATGATGAATGCTGATTCTGTCCGCACTTCTACAGTTATACCTGCCCTAGGACGGTTTGCTGCATCAGGTATGGGGGTGTTTGGGGCTCCTAAAGGTCTTCCTAGCCCGTTAGTCAAGAGATACTATTCCCTCTCTGCCAATATGCCCGTCCAATAAATCTGCTGTCCTGGCCTGTAGTCCTCATTCATGGCAAGTCGTATGCTACCAGCTGTCTGGCACGAACTAACCACTGATGCTTGCTGGGACTCCCTAGGACACTCACATACTGTTTCCCCCACGGGCGTCGCCATCCAGAACCGTTAAAAGGCTACCAGACACCCACACCCGAGGCGCTTGGGGCTTAGTACTATGGAAGCAGCCTGTTTCCGAATACTCTAGAAAACACAGGCTACACCGCCAGGTGCATAAAGGGCTTTGCACTACAAATAAAGTGCTCACACCAACTCCGTGGGCGATATACAAGCCCAGTCTAGCCTTCTCAAACTCTTTGCTCATGCTGTCATGCTGTCAAAAAATCGTCAGCGACCAACGCAAGCACGCTTCCAGTTGTCGACAATTCCCTTGTCCACACTTCCATGGCTCCCTGTCAGAGCGCAGATAAAACTGCATACTCTTCCAGAAATTCCCGTCAAACTGTACAGTGTGGCCTGAGGTATTTATTCCTCGGACCTGTAGCCCGGCTCTCCACGCGCCGCGTCTGCACAATCCTAGCCATTCATGGCACTACACAAAACTTCACCGTAAGCTTGGGTGCTGACCTGGAGCAAGGCGGGATATATGCATAGACGATATCAGTGAACATATTTCCTCTCGAACAGGGCCTTTTTACAAGGAAAAACATTCGTCTTAACCTCCGCAACGTGGGCTTATAATGTAACATCCGGGGCTGCTCGCCTTGAGCAGCTGCCCAAGCTTTCAACAGCTAGTGCGCTTGAGCATCCCGCCTCTCTGTATAGGTTCCATCCAAACTGGGCAACGCAGCCAAACTTAGTTGTAGCATGTAGGGATGGCTCGCATAAGTTCGATGAACACTCGTCCATTCTGTCAAAATGCACCAAGTGCGTGACTAACGATTTTGCGCAGTGCCTCGCTATTTCACTAGAAGGTTCGTGTGTAAACAGCACTGTTCTTCGTGTAATTCTCCTCATTACACCAAACAGTAGGCTTGGAGCCCCAACGGTGACGTTTCACACTGCAGCACACCTAAAGGAGACGTCAACAAACAGAAGTCGACGATTCCGTCCTTTCTGTAAACACACGACAGCCGATGGTGGGTTCAGGTTCATACACCAAAACTAAGCAAATTATCCACAGGCTCGGGTGACGTTGCTAAACTGGATTCCCAGACTTCAATTTTCCACAGCCAGAGTCTGACAGTAGTTTGCTAACGACGTCAAAGGCATACAAGAACCCTGATGCAACCTCAGTTGTGATCCCAATGGCACGCCAACTTCACAACTCAACGGGACGCACTGACGATCGTCCAACGCTGCGAAGGTACAAATACGCGGACTGTCACTAGACCTACCTGAACCCAAGGCCAACAAGTGTTTCCTTACAACAGAAACGAGAACAGGATATTCCATTCGCCACTGGCCTGTTGCCGAATACTTACAGAGCAAGCATCGCCGATTTTGTCGGCAAGTCTCCGTGAATTCACTCCATTTTTTACACTGTTTGTACGGGGTGCAAGGGAGGCGATGCAGCGAAGTATGAGAAAAGTGAAAACCAGAGCTGCCGCCAGCGTGGATAGTGCAAGGAGGCCCTGATTTCCTTGCCGTGTTTTGCGCGCCAACGCGGTGATGCCATGAGCATGCTGGTTACTGGCGAAATGATTCATGGAGGAAACCGATTGGTCTTCTAGTCCCTGCGGCCCGCCCATTGCCATTCCAATGGGGAGTGTAGAAACAAGAACGAGCAAACGAGAGAGGCACATTTTTGTGATAGAGAGCAAATGTCGACCCTTCCGAAACGCGAAATGTGCGCACGTAAGTGTTGAAATAAGTAAAGCTTAGAACGGATAATGTATGCTTGAAAGAATGAGTTGGTAAAATTTATTTTGTGGCCAGTACCATTGCTTGGCGTTGTCACGTCGGGCTCTTGCAACCGCGCATATGACGCGATCCCGAGACGGTGTCGCGTCAGTGCGGACAGCGCTCAGGTGACGCTGTGGGTGCTATCCTCAAAGTGCTGTACATAATTTGGATTCGTGTCTCCTTAAATTAATACTAAAATGCTACGTCTTTGCTTAATTTTAAATAGCATCCACGAAATATCTTGCCTTACCTGCGTTCGACTGCGAAAGCCCAGTGTTGCACAAATTATCGTGCAGCGTACTGTGGGGCCAGCGAGTAGATTCGGATCACACAGGAAAGTACTAATAGATTTCTACATTACGACTGATGAATTCTTTTAATGTGTATTGTTTACATTTTGCAGTAATTGTGGCTCAGATGACGGCTGCCGTTAAACGTTACTGTTGTCTTCTGTGCTGGGATGTCCACTCCTGTCTCTGACACCGCCTCGGCGAATGCCTGTCTGAGACCGCCTCTTCGAGATCGGGGCGAAAAGTGCCCTCAGTTCAAGTCTTTTCATTCATTTATAAATTTGGAATATACGAAAATTTTGTAAATGCATGGAACTAGCTTTGCTGTGAGTTGGTGACGACTAACGGGCTCGGCAGTGGCATCACCATGTGGGAGCTACTGCAGTTGTTGATGGCAAACGAAGTGCTGGAGTTCCAAGGTCCTGTTCTACCTCAATTTTCGCTCTATGAGTTTTGAATGTGTTGCACCCGACGTCTCGTCATATTTGCCATCCCCACTTGTCGCAGCTGCTGCCGTCACTTCTATTAGTGTAACTTCGACGGTCGCCCTTTCCGTAGTGGTTGAGGCTGCGGTTAGTCTGTTTGAGGAACCTGTGTCGCCCTTTCGGCCGAGTGGCTTGTTTATTGGACTGTGTCTGCCTGAACTATGTGCATGCAAAGGCCTGGTCAAGCATGGCCTTTTCGGCCGGCCGCAAATGCCTGGAGCAGCGGGCGAAGAGGTGGCAAGCTTTTAGTTGCAATGAGCCTTGCTACGCTGCCAGGTGGAGGGCGGGTCCCCACATGAGCACAAACAATCTGCGTTGGCTGCATGTACTGCATGCACAATCCCCAGATAGCTGTTGGGCAGTATCGCACCGATTATGCTGGGTACAGGGACTCTTGTATCATGCATGCAACAACTTCACACAGGTATGCCAACGTCTATAATACACTGTAACTGCACCTGTTGCTGCCGTTGTTGCTGCTAACCAACTGGTGCTGCACCAGCTGCTGAACCTGGACGAAGGTGGAAGCTTTGTGCAGGGGCATGCTAATTTACGTCAAATAGGTGACCTGAAGGATTAGTTGGCGCAGCGTTCCACCTGATAAGCTGAACATTGAGTGCATTGCAGTATAACACAGTGCACGTCAAGGCGCTCCTCCATAACAGCCACTGATACATCAAGGGAAAGCATCATGTGTGCAGCTCTCTCGCCAGGTCATCTCAGCCTCTTGTCTTGTGATTTATTCCGTCTACCTCTTTCACGCTTGGATGCGCAGTCCTACAAGTATCAACCATCCAGCCGGGGAAGTGCGTTGTCTTCTGTGTAGCCGTGCTTGCTGTCAGTTAATTACCTGCTCTGCATTCTTCGCTAGCCTGAAGTCTCTAACGCAGCCGCGTCTTCTTCTCCCCGCTGGTCTTCCTCCCTGTTGTTGCTTTCCTCGTTGATCCTTGCATTTAGCACCCCCGCTTCGCTAGCGGCATATTGTGATTGTTTGCTTGCTTCGTTGAGGAATTCGCTACCGGTGAACGGCTTTGCCGAGTTTAGGTAGGTCTTCCCAGTCGCAGTGCCCCACTACGTCCAACCCTACAATACAACGGCTTTCATCTGTTGGCCCTGTATGCAGCAGCTGCTGCTGTACAGCTGTTCCCACTCGTGCTCTAAATGCGACTGTCGCACCCGTACAATGATCTGTTGCTGCCTTACTAAGTTTCTATGCCTTTAAGTTTGAAGTTTTGCCCTTTGGCGTGCCGAGCAAAACAGAGTGCAACAGACGACGACAAACAACTGGATTTTAGCCAGTTTGTCCTCCTTTGTTGCTTGTTTTTGCGGACAGGTATAGGATACATTCACTACACCAACACTAACAAATCGGGGAATAAGAATGTTACTGCAATACAAATTCGGTTGCTGTGCACCAAGGGGGGCATAAAGGTGAGTCTCACTTGCCAGAACGATAAGCAAAACGCCGCACTCCCACAAGGCACTAGCCTATCGAGAAGCTGGCATAACAACGAAAACAAGGACGAGGATCTGGGCAAACATACGAGAAAATGGGTCAGCAGGCAAAACCAAGCAACGAACAGAGAGGCAAAAGGCGCTGACGCCCAAACTGAACTACAAATGTTTGTGGTGGAAAGCCCGAAGACCCTGAGCCTTAAAGCAACTGAGACACAAACCCAGACCACTACAACTCAAAGCATTAAGTGACTTGTTTTGAGCAAAAAATTGGTATTTAATAGGAAGTATAGGCAGCCCAGAGTGTAACCCAGTTGCGAGCCTGTATAGGCAGCACGCAGCTTTCGGAGCCGAAGGACTCCTGCTGTATTTGCAGCTCGGAGTCTACAGGGAGCTCATAGTGCACAAGCTGTCGAAACATTTATCCAAAATGAGCGGCAAAGGTAACCGGGATGTATATCCAGCTCCCGGTGTATGTGTGGCGAGCCAGGGTGTATATACAATTGAGCTGCACAAATAGTTGGGGAATACGGCCGGTATGGTGTGTACAGGCACACGGGCAGCTCGGCGGTACCGGCAGCTCGATGGTGTGCATAAGAAGTTGGCAGTTTGGGTGTCGCGCGAGGTTGCCGAAAAAAGCAGCTTCGGGTTTCTCGGCAGCTGCTGCTTTTAGGCCCATTTAGCCTTGAGGGCGTTCTTCTTTTGAGTGTAATCTGCTGCTGCTGCAGCAGCAACAAGAGCAACGAAGGCCAGCAGCAACGAGGAATAAGGAAAGGTAGAAGAAAGGGTGTCAAATCCCTGAAACACAAATGAGACAAAACACACACAAAGGTGGATTAATATAAAAAACGATACAAAAACGGCACAAACCAGTAGACAAAAGCAGGCAAGAAAACAGACGCCAAAAAGGCCAAAGGAAGAAAACCAAGGCACACAAAGAACACACTGCAGAGAAACGCGACGGACTAAAGGATTCACGCGGAAACAGAGACGAGGTAGATGAGGAAAAGACAAAATGGAGTACAGGATGGGTCAACGAATGACAAGATTAACGGGGGCAAGGAGAAATGCGGCTAGAGAAAAGGAGACAGGAGGAGATAGAATACTACAAATGGAGCTGAGGGACGACAGAAGGACATTAGCAGAGCAAGAGAAGTAGAAGCGATAAAAGGCAGATTGAGTGGGACGACGCGAGGAGCAGACAACTGAGGGGACAGGACACTACGTGAACAACAGCGACATAAACCCTACACCCTAGACAGAGACACAGACCAGAAAAAGGAAAACAAAGAAAATACACATCGAAAAGAGACAGGCGAAGAGGAGAGCACACCAAACAAAAAAAAGGCACAGAGGAGAAGAAGAGGGATTGAACAAGAAGACACAAAGGAAAGCAACGAAGAGGCCCTTGGGAGGCAAGCAGATGCAGGCAGCAGCAAGAGGAGGCAAACAAAAAGAAGTAAACTAAACAACAATTGGCGTACGCTTGCAGGCTGCACAGGAGAATAAAGAATGTCTAAACCAAAGGCAAAAACCAAAGAAGTCGACTCCCTCTCAGATGGATGGGCAAGCACACCCCGCACTTGAGACACCTGCAGCGCAAGCCCTAAACCTTAGTCCCCAAACCCTTGAACGCTATGCGGCTGCAAAGGAAATAATGAACATGACAGCGCCAATTAGTGGCGGAAACCCTCACAAACGCTGAAGCCGAAACTCTAAACCCTCCGGGGTTTGCGTGTACACCCCGTGCACCAGTGGGGTTTACATGCAGGTCGCCTGCAATGTAAGCAGCACCGCTTACCTTTCGTCCGTAGTAGAGACAGTCAAGGGGGTTTAGAGGAAGCAAAGGAGAGTACACAGGAATGTTGTCGGGTGTTGTTGCTGCTGTAGCAGTTTCCGGTCCTGCGGTACCTGCGGTTGCTGCTGCTGCCGCCGCTGCTGCTGCTGCAGCAGGAGGTAACGGACGCTTTGCATTAGCCAAGCGGGTAGATAGCAGATGAATCTGCTGTGTACTGCTGCTAGCCTGCACAATGCAGCAGCAGCAACAACAGCAATAACAACACCAACAGCAGCAACTGCAGCAGCAGCCTCGTGTTTTGCCTAATGGGCTTCCCGCAACAGCAAGCAGTAACTACACAGTAGCAACTAATTAGCTAAGCTGTGGTGCCTCCCTATAAGCTTAAACCCCTAACCCTAAACCCTAAAACATACACCGTACACCCAATATCCACAACTCAAAGCTGAGGGCGTACGAGCTGCCAACCCCAAGCCCACGAAGGCTAAACCCTAAACCCTCGACCCTCGTACGGGCTTGTCTTCGCCCCTGAATCCTAAACCCTAAAATCTAATCGCATCCTCACGAGAATCAAAGCCCTAGGGGTTATTCCTTGAGCCGTTGCTGTCAAAGCAGCTGCAGATACACTCCAAGGAAGGAGGTAACTTCGTGAGTCCCCTACCGGCCGCCCCAAACCAAACCCTGACTTGTGAGGGCTGCGACGCGCCGATGGGAATATCAAGCCCAACGGCCCTGCGCACAAACCCCAAACGCTAAACCCTACACCATACATCCAAAGGGGCCCTGCACACAGCCCAGGAAGCAAATATTCAACCATAGACACGAAACACTCTCAAGCCCTGAATTATAAAACAAATATCAAACGCTCGACCGTAAAACCCCAAAACCCCTCGAGCCCTCACAGGCACTGAGACTGCGAAGCTTATATGAGTTATGGTTTAGGGTTAAGGGTTTAGTGTTGACCTGGGTCTGGTCTGTCTTCCGTAAGGGTGACAACCAGCAGCTCAAAACGCGCAGCAAAAATATTCCAAAAGTGTACGTACACCGAGTCCTCGCACACCTGAAGCCGCCCCAAACCGTAAACCCCAAACAACCCCTGAAGAACCCTAGGATGGCGGAGCTGATCCCTCTGGGCAACGCCTCCCTGGGAAGCGACACAAACATTTGGGGACCCCACTACACTCGCACTTGACAAAACCCCATACCCTCAACCGTAAACCTCAAACCCGAAACCCCCAAACCCTAGGACGTACGGCAACAAGGAGGGGCTTTGAAGCGCCTGCAGGGAGGACTTGTTGATGTGCGATTTCCCCCGAGACGGCGTTCAGAAGGTGCAGCATTAGTGCGCCTCCTAAACCCTCCTGCAGCCACTCAAACCCTCAACCGTAAAACGTAAACCCTGCGCTGTATGAGGAGCGGATGCCCTCAGAGGCAATTGGAGCTGAACCGGCTACCGTATATCCCCGACCCTCCGACAACAGTTGGAGGTTCCAATTCCCATGCGGACAGCAACCGGGCTACAGACCTTTCAAAACCCTAACACCCTAAACCCTTCACCCTAAACCCTACTTACATCCGCAGTTACGACAGCAACTAGGTTTGGGTCGATGTGTTTATAGCCCACGGAGACATCCGCATGCACGAAGACAGGCACCTGTCGAAGCGATCGATGCATGGCGTTCGCTGTGGCTGCACGTAAACGCTAACCCCTAAACCCTAAGCCTTAAACAAAGGAATCTTCTATGAAGAAAAGGCAACAAACAGCAACGTCTCTGCGCAGCTCTGAGGGTTCTGGTTTCGAGGTTTTGGGGATTGCACTGTGTACCGCTCACGAGATATTCTGGGGGGATGAGGGTTTGCACTGCAAGGATTAGGGTTCAGTTGTGGGGTTTAGGAATTAGGGTTTAGGGTTTAGGGATTAGGGTTCAGGGTCTCGAGAGTACTGAGAATGATCTGCTTTTGAGCTGCGAAGTCGAGAGACCAAGTTGCGAATGCCCCCATCTTCACCGTTCCCGCTGCACAAAAACACGCTAAACCCTAAATCCTAAACCCTAACCTCTAAACCGTACCATCCCATCCCTAGAACCAGCGCATTCAACTATCATTAAAACTGTAGGGCATATTGGTTCTGCTGGGACTTGGTCGCATAAACCCTAAACAATAAACCCTCACCGGCGGAGGGCTCCTTCGGTGAAGCTAGCGGCAAGACAGAAAACCCTTCAACCAACCCGCTGCAGTCGTCTGTGATGTAAAAGGAAACGCGGGAAGAAAGCAGCTGGGCCAACGGGAGAGGGATCTGCAACAAAACAAACCTTAACCTTAAACCCTTAACACTTAATCTTGGGACAGGAAGCCGCTCCAAGCAGCACGCTCCATCACTATGCAGATGCTGACCTCTTCTGTCACTGCAGCAGGAGGCGCGGTCTGGTGCTGCAGCTCTGCGAGGTACAACAGGAGTTGCTGCTGCTGCTTCTGTTTCTGCTTCTGCTTCCCCAGCAACACAACGGCACTGCTGCTGTGTTGCAGCCGCTGGAGAAGCAAATCCGTTGTCTGGTTTTCGGCGCCAGCAGCTGCTGCTGCGGCTGTTGCTGCTGCATCCTGCAGTTCCAGATGCTGCAGCGGGAGAATAGCAGCAGCGGCAAACTGGACTCGCTGCTGCTGCTGCAGCTCTCCTCTTCCTAGGTCGATCCAAAGCAGCTCTGTCTCCTGCAGCAGGGGCAATGCATCACAAGAGACAGGTTTTACCTCGGGTGGGTTGGGTTCGCTGCTGCTCCTTCGGGCCAGCACCTGAGGCAGCAGCACCAACTGCAGCAGCACAAGCACCCGCAACAAGTCCAACAGCAGCAACAGCAGCATAATGATGGCCGCCGCACCTCTGTCTTTGCATTGATTAGTGCAGCAAAGACGGTCGCTTTATGGGGCCCGACGAGTTCAAGAGAAATCAGCTGCCAATCGCATGCACTCTGCTGCTGCTGCTGCTTAGCTGCGTCTTTGTTGCAGCTGCCGCCAGATTGGCTCCAATTTGCTTTTCCGTTAGCTGCTGCGCGCGCGGACAGGTGGCTGCTGCTGTTCTGCAGCTGATTTAGACAGCAGCAGCTCGTGCTGCTGCTGCTGCTGCTGTTAGTGCTGCTGGGAAGTTGCAGCTGCCAGAGCAGCAAACCTGTGGCCGCGTGTAGCCCATAAACCTGAGCAGTTTACCAGCGCTCCAACCCTTGACCACAGAGCCTAAGGTCTTAGGGCGTAGGGTTAAGACCTGATTGGAACCGAAGAACATTAAGGGCCCGACCTCTACTCCACAGATCCCTCCAAACCATAAACCCTAATCCCTTACAATTTATGCACTTTACCTTATTGTTGCAGTTGGCAGCAACGATTATATTCCTCCAGCCAAAGGGTTGGGCTTTTCGCTTCGTATGCATCTCTGCTGTAAGCTGCAGCAGCAGCTGCTGTTGCTGTTCGGTCTGCTGCTGCTGGTCCTGCTGCTGCAGCCCAAGAGCTTGTAACTTCGATGCTGCAGAGAGCCTAAAGTTGAAGAGAGGAGACAGGCTGGCACGGCTTGCTGCTGAACGCACAACAACTAAACCCTAAACCCCAAAACCTCACAACCC